>JASDQU010502983.1:0-11456 GCA_032191745.1 Picea mariana | reverse complement strand
GTTCTCATATGTTTGGGTGCTGGGATTACTCAGCTGCTTGCACTCTTCAGCAAGAGGCTTCAATTTCTCAAATGTGCTTCGGACAGTTGCTTCCCTTTGGTCTCTTACATCTTGCAGGGTCTCGGGCACTATGCATAGCTCCAAATATGTTATACATTGGTGTAGTTGCTGAATCACTTCTTCAAGTTGCACTACTTGTTGTGGAACTCTCTCTTTGTTCTTTATTTCGACGACTGTTACAGAGCAAAGTGATCTGTTGACCCTTTCATTTACTTCGAGTTGCTCTGCGAGAAACTGTTCCTTGCTTTGTTGTAGTTGTGCTCTTTCTTCATCCCACTTCGCTTGGAGATCAATCTTTTCCCATTCTACACCACTGTGTTGCTCTAGAAATTCTTCTTGTACTTGTGCTAAAGCTTGGGTGGCTTGCACTATTTCCTCCTTTTCTCGTCGAAGGTGAGCTTCGACTATGTCAGTGATTCGGTGGAGTTGAGCTAACTCATCTCCCAGTTATGGTGTTTCCAATGATAGAGGCATAGTGGAAACTGTGCGACTAGACTGCACTTCATGTTGCACCCCTTGAAGTTCAACCTTAATTCGATTGTATATCTCCTCCTGCTGAGCCTCTTGCTTCTCTGCTATCTCCAGCAAAGCATCATTCTGTGCTGCTACAATGAAATCAAATTCATCTGAGGTGAGATTAGTCTACATTTTGGTCATAGATTCTCTCGATTTCTTCCAGGAAGAAGGCTTCAGGGGGGGGGGAAACCTTCCTTTTCTTCGAGGGATCCTCCTCATCTCTAGGTGGTGTAACCTCTCCTTTCTTCTTTTCAACTTCGGCACCATCTATCTCTCTACCATATCCTCCTTTCTTTGTTGATATGGAAGCATTTGTCACGGATGCACTTTCTAAATCCTGAACCTCTTAATTTTTCTTCGTCTTGCTATGTACGGGTTTATCCTGCGCAGTTTCTAGACTGTCTATATCAGATATCTCCACAGGGTCTACTGGAATGAGGAGGTTCATTGACTAGTCCTTGGTGATTCCTTCTAAGTCCTCCTTTTTTAGCTTGTAGTATGATTGAATTTGATGCTTGTGCTCGTTAGTATTCGGCCGAAAATTGTGTGCTAAATTTCATTAAAGGCCGAAACTTGTGTAAAGTATACGGTGTGATGCAAGGCTCAGACTGGATGAATGTCTTCAGTTGGTTGTAATATGTATGGAATACGAAATTTGTCTATCATTTCTTGTTCATTTCATTGGAATACCACAATGTACTAAAATTTGCGGCTAGAGGTTCAAAGGGATTGATGTCTAGGAAGGTCGCATATTTCGGCATCTCCCATGCAATGAAATTGATCAATATCAAAAGCCAGCTGAAGTGGAATTCATATCCCTAATCTTATGCTTCCATGCAGTCTAGTTCCAACTAGTTCACCATGTACTTCCCCTAATTCATTTGTTGGCCCTCCGCACACTTCCCTGCGAGGTCGACTACAAAACCAATCACTTGGGTCGGTTGGTTCTTGTGGACTAACTTTCCTGTGATCAATTGATAGGCTAGGCACATTGCGCCACTCTGGATAGAGGCTACCTTGTATCCTTGCATTCCCTTATCGACATCACCGTAGGTGTCCTTGATCCTTTGAGATAGAGTGTGATCCATTGTTTTTATGGGATAGAAATCCTGTGGGTCAGGGCCTTTCATACCCGGCCCTATGATCTGATTGATCAATTTCAGATCTACTGTGATACGACAGTTTAACCACAAGTATCTGCCATGGTAATAGGACAACAATAGCGTGATGCATGCATTCACTTCTTGGTGCCTTATGAAGTGAGGAATATTCATGACATTGAGTAGTGTGGACTATGCGAGGTTCATAGTCCATGACTGGGGAACTATCTTCAAATTATTTCCCTTTGTTTTGGTCAGGTACTTATGTGGGGAGAGAATGTTGTATACCTTCCTGTCGCTGAGGGTAAATTCGCTAAACTTCAATGCTGCAATCTTTTCTTGATCTGCATGAATTGCACATATCCCCTTCGGGAGGTATGCAATGACCAAAGTGTACTCAAATTCTCAGGGCACACTATCTCGATTGATTGCGCCGCTCAGAGGTGGTAGATAGGTGAGTAAAATGCTCAAAATCAACTTAGCATTCACGAGATTATCTATGTGCTTGGTTCACTTTTCATCTATTGACCGAGATAGTCCGGATCGAGCAGTGGATGAAGACGCTTGCACTGTTCTTATGGATGAATCCTGGATACCTTTAGACATCGACATGAATTTCTCAGTCATTAAGTCAATTAAAACTTCTTCAGTAGCTTTCTCTGCATCGCTCAATGCTTTCGACATATGCACTCGAGGTGAACAATCACGAGTTCGGGGAACAACTTAAACACAATACTGAGATAGAGAGAAAGAGTATGATGATCACTATATAAACTTATTTTAGTCAATGGGATCAAATTCTCAATTATCAAAAGTGTTCTCGGTGTGTGGCACAATGGATAAATAGGGAACTTGAAAACAGTTCGCTTGCAACGGGTATGAGCCTCCATTAACTCTTCTTTGGTCCATTATGGCATAGTTCAATGGTTTGATGACAAACCGTAATTTCCTTTCTGCCCGTTCGGAGCATCGATCGAATGGTTATAATGTCCCCAATGGCTATATTGCTTTGCCATGGAGAAGTGCAATGTGTCATTTTTCTAATATCCCGAAGAAGCTCCCATTTTGCAATTTTTCCATATATGAAGTTCCCTCTAGAACCTTATGCAACTTTTTGATCTTATCTCTCTTCTTACTTAACTTTCTATCCTTTTTTCCAGTGAGATTCGTCTTGGTATTCCTTTTTCCATTCTAATTTTTATCTTCTTTGGTCATAGTCACTTCACATTGTTGAGATTATTTCCTGGGGTTCCTATATAATACTGCTTCTTTGTCTAGGGTAAGTACTTCAATCTTCTGTGGATCCTTTAGTGTTCTCTCAGCTTCAACATCTGGGTAACTAGTGTTAAATTTCTTCAATCTGCTCTTCTGTTCTTCAATCAAGTGTGTGATCCTTCTGGTTATGAAATCTTTTAACTCTTGTTTCTTCTGCTCCAAAACTTCTTCTTCTTCCTTTCGTCTGGCTTGATCTCTATCAATCCAATGTTTTCCTAGTAACATGGTAAATGGGGCGTTGTCTTCAATAAATTTAATAATCTTAAAATCTTCTTCTATCAAAGTTCCACTAGCATTCATAGGTATGCGAGTGAGCCTCTCACATAGGTTTATCAGCTTTCCTCTGAATAGTCATATTCCTCCTAATGAAGGGATCATATCAGACTTCCCTATGGCTTCCCAAGTTCTTTTTTTCATGATATTCACCTGTGTTTCTATATCTAGAATACAGTTAATGTCGAAGTCTCCTATTCTTACTTCAATGCATTCTTTTTCCTTGAATATCTCTGATAGTCTGACAAGTCGATGGTCATTTAGGATGTCGTTTATTTGCAACAATACTTTCTCTGATTTTTTCTGGAGTTATTCCATTTTTGGATCTATCTTAGGGTTTTCTTTATTCGGATTCATTTCATCCAGCTTAGTAATCATTCTAGGGCAATCCAACACTTCATGGGCCATAGCTTTACAATAGAGACACCTAGGTCTTTTCCTAGGGAATTCCTTAGCAAGATGTCCTGATCTTCTGCAACTATAACAGAGGGTTAATGTTGAAATTACTAAGAAAACTGAGAGGGGGGGTGAATCAGTTGTTACTTTGCTTAAACAATTTTTAACAATAAAACCATTTTTAATCTTTCTCCAAGTTACCATCAATATTATACTACATATGGACAACATAAATAATGAGCATCACTCACACATAAGATATACATAGAGATAGATTTTCATGAGGAAACCCATAAAGGGAGAAAACCTCTTCTTCTTCGAAATGATAGGCAATCTTTTAAGTTCTGTACATCATCTATAATTGAGCACCAATTCAATGTGAGGCTACTACCTCTGTTTTACAAGCTCCAGCTTGTTTGAGAGCACCAACTCTCTATTTTCTCTAGCACCCACTAGAAGGAAGCAACAACTCCCTAAGTGTTCCAGCACCAACTGGATGGAAGAACCAACTTCCAGTCACACAAGCACCAACCTGTATAACAGAGAACAACTATTCTCCCTTACACCACCCTGCCACCCTAGTTTTTCTGGCTACAACCAGATGGAAGCTACAACTCCCTGTGTTCAAGCACCCACTTAAACCTATGAGGACAACAGTCCTCCCTAGCACCACCCTACCTCCCTAATTATAAATAAATGATTAAATAACCAACAACACAAATAAATCGATTCTTACCACTTCTTCTCTGTTCTGTAAATCTGGTCTGCTTCTGACTGTTCTGTAATTCTTCTCTTCCTCTATTTATTTTGCAATTCTGCTCTTCTTCAAGCTGTTCTGCAATTCTTCTCTTTCTTTTGTCTATTCCTCATCTGTTACTCATCTCTGATTTTTATCTCACATTGTGCATACTGTCGGTCTCACACTGCACATACTATAATTTTCCCTTTATTACAATTCAACTCATTTTTCATTCCAAACGACCAACCATACACACTCGTCTCATATCTTTTTTTATTCACACATGCCTCAGCAACTGAATCGCCAACTGATCAAGAATCATGAATCAATTTTTCTAACTGAATCGTAGTTGATCAATTAATTGTGAGGTGAAACATTACCCCTCTGATCATATTCGAATTCACTTACACCGTTGGATTACAAGAAACAAAATTTCTTTCGCATTTCGTATTTTGGCAATTCATGATTTTGCATGTCGCGAATTCCTGTTGTGAAGCATCTGGACTCTCCAAGTCACGATCCTTGAAATGGATCCAGATCAATGGTCCAAAAAACTTCATAATCTGATCCCTTCTTTTTCTAATTGAACGAATGACGGGATTTCAGTGTTTTTCCCTTCGAGTCTTCGAGACTCACAATAGTCCCTTTCGACATTTCACAATTTCGCATGTCGCGGATTCCTGAAACTCCATGTTGCAGTCCCCGAAACTCCATGTCGCAATTTCGCATTTCGCAATTTCGACAATTCTTGTGATGAGATATCTTGACGCTCCATGTTGCAATCCCCGAAACTCCGAAACTCCATGTCACGATTTTGCGTTTCGTCATTTCACGATTTCTGTGGTGAAGTGTTTAGACACTCCAACTACCAGTAACTGAAACCTACACCAAAAGGTGTTTTTCACATTTCATAATTTCAGTATTTCGGCATTCCTGTGGTGAAGTGTTTCGACACTCCAACTCCCGGTATCCAGAACTCCGAAATGGAGTTATTTCCTAGTCTATGAAACTCTTTGTTGATGTGCTTTTTTCGGTATTTTGGGGTTTCTCATTTCGTGACTTCAGGACTCCTGTTATGAAGAGTCTCGAATCTTGACTCCTCCAACTCCCGGTACTCGGAACTCCGAAACAGAGTTATTTCCTGATCTGTGAAACTCTTTGTTGATGTGCTTGTTTCGGGATTCCGACATTTTGTATTTCACGACTTCGGGACTCCTGTGATGAAGAGTCTCGATTCTTGACTCCTCCAACTCTCAGTATCTGAAACTCTGATTTCTCAGTCTGCGAAACTTCAAAATGGAGTCTTTGACATGATCTGATCTATCACATTTCGGGATTTTCTGTCATGAGTTGCTTCCTTGACTCCTAGAGTTTACGGTTCTGATCTTGCCATGCGATCATTGTTGCGCTGCTGGTCTTGCCACTTTATCTTGTTCATCATTGTCGGGCTAAGCTTGCCATCAATGACAAAAAAATACTTTGCCTTCTGTCTACCCATAATAAATATGCCAACAGTTAATCCTCTCTTTCTTTTAAATGGTCCCCAACTTCTCCTATACTGCGCTCTAGGATCATAGGAGCTAACCTGCAACAAATTCTCTCTAGGATCCTGCATCCATTTGTTAGTCCAAACATTCTTTCTATGCATAGGTATAACATATCTTTCACTATTCTTATCAGATCTACTCATATCAAGCCTTCTTTCATCTATTAGTTCCCCAGTTTTCAAGCTAGGACAAAATCTAGTAACCATACCTAGATCCATACTTTAGAAACAAAAATTTAGATTTATTGTACTTCTACAGAGAACAAAGCTTCCAGATCTAAAACTTTTAACTATTCTTACCTTTAGCAGAGGACATATCTTTCAAATATTACCTCTTTTAATCATAAATTCTCACTTTTACCTTTCTTAGAGCACAAAGCTTTCAGATATTTCTTCTTTCCTTCATATCTGACCTCCTTTCTTCAAATCGGGCTTCTTTCTTTTAGCACAAATCTTTTAAATCAAGTAGAATATTGTGCACTAGAGAGACAGATCTATGCATAGATATTTCACAACTTCAGGATGAATCTTTGCACAAAGTTCCTTCTCTCTTAGTTCCCAACAATCACAGTTTCAGGTCCCGGCAATGGAACCATTTGTTGTCATAGGGGCATACCCAAGGTTCAATGCTACAATAGCGCACCAAAAAATCCCTAACTACCATCCATTTTAGCGACAACTATGAAGAAGATGAAGTCTCACCCGAGGTAGAGGCAGAGGTGGTTGTGAGACTCAGGTGTCTGCAACCTTAGCTGGGACACAAATCTGTGATTATGATACTTAACAGGGAACTTAGAAACATCAGTTCATTATTATACAACCAATATCTACTTCGCAGAGAAGATAGGGAATGTTGCATTCACACTAATCTAAGGTATTTAAGAACTTAGCAAAGGTAAATAGATTAGATCTAGCAGATCAAGAACTAAGCATATTCATAGAAATCATATCTAACATTCTTACACATCATTAGCACAAAGCATGAACACATTTATCTATCTCTATCAAAGCACTTAGCAAGAGAGTCATAAACACATTAAGAAAAGAACAAAGCATAACAACACAGTGTTTACATGGTTCACCCCCACCTTGGGGCTACGTCCACCAACTTTTATTCTTTATTGTCTTCAATCAATCGGTTACAGGCACAAAGCCTGAAAAACCTACTCCGCACAGGACAGAAGATATGTGCAGCTCGCTAGATCCTTCTTCCTTGCGTTGCAGCACTAGGCCTTCCATAATCTACTACAAGGACCTACACTTAGCTCTGAAAGTTTCTTTATGATCATGCACAAAGCACTTACAAACTCTACTTGCACTTAGCATACATTCGCATCACATAGATGCACCACTACTTCTATGTTCCCTAAGCATCTATTTATATATTAAAAAATAGGCCTAAACATGGGTAAACCCATGGGACAACCTCCCATTCCCGTTACATATTCCCCAAAACCCAAAAAGGACCCAAAAATGGGTGTAGATCCCGTGATATCTACTTCATCTTGCGCTCCTCCTTCGACAGGCTGTTGAAGTCCAAAAACAGGTCAAACTTGACCAAATATCAACAAAACATAGTCAAGGGCCAAAAGTCATTCTACATAAACATTTTTATTTCCCAACCATTCGACAAGACGTCAGCAAGTATATCAGATATTGCACTTTCTGGTGCCATTTACAAGCCAACAATCAAGAAGCAAGGCTTATACACCCCTCTTCCTACTCTTGAGAGGCCTTGGGAATCCATCTCGATGGATTACATGTATGGACTTCCATCCACCAAACATGATAATGATTATGTATTTGTGGTGGCTGATCAATTTTTGAATATGGCCATTATCACAACCTGCAAGAAGAGCATCACAACGACAGACACCATCAATCTCTTCTTCGAATGAGTGTGGTTCCATTTTGGGAAACCACATACCATCACCTCATATTGGGACAAAATGATCCTCAACACATTTTGGTTGAGTCTATTGTCATTGTTGGACACCAAGCTAACTAAATCCATTACTTTCCACCCCCAAAGTGATCGCCAGATAGAGGTCGTCAATCGAATGATTGCGCACATCCTACGTGTCTCTCCATAGCTCCACTGACCATATCCCATTTTAGGTGGGGCTGGGATTCCAACCCTTGGGTCCCATTGATGTTGTGCTACCTCTTGCAACCACACAGGTAGAATATTTACATGTTCATTATGAGGCTGAAAAAGCCACCAAATTCATTGAGAGGATTCAACACATCCGCTAACAGGTCCATGAGATTTTGCAGAAATCCAATGCTAAGTAAAATCAACGCCATGATCAACACCAGGTACCATAGTAGTTTCAGGTGGGAGATGAGGTCTGGTTACATTTGTAGAAAGAGTGTCTTACAAGGTCCCATCGAAATCTCTTCCCACTTCTCTATGGGCCTTACACTATCACTGAAGGTTGTGGGTAGCAATGATTTTGAGCTCAAAACTCCACCCTCCCTTGGCTTGCACCTAGTGTTCAATGTGGACCTCCTTTGGTTGTGTTTTCCACCATTTTTGGACACCTCATAGATCATAAAACAATTGACAGCAATAGAGCTCAACCCTGACTGCACGGAATAGGCATCCATTGATCAGATAGTGGACACATAGGTCAAGGGAACTCGCTAGCAGAGAATCCAACTTTATCGATTTGTCAAGGCAGGGAAACACCTACACATAGGAAAGTGGCTAAACTGGGGAAAAATTCAGTAGAATTTTCCTCACTTGATGGGCGCACTCAACGCAATGGATACCTGATCCAGAATCGGATCCAGAAGCCTGACAGGGCTAGAAAAGGCTCAAAAATGAAAGTGCTTGGAATCCGACGAAACCAACGCCATTGCATCTTTCTTGTCTTTCTGATTTCATCCATATATTTACTTTGTCAAATGAGCTTTATATGCGAAAGATATCGCGTTCTGTCCGAAAATCCAAACAGGTAAAAAAAAGTGGGTGACTGTACAGTCCGTACAGTCTGTACAGTGCCACGTGGCAGGCTGAATGTATAGGTCGTATGGCCATACATCTCACATGGCAGGTGATGGAGTACATGATAGGCACACTCGGACCAGTCATAGTGTGACACGTGTCACCACTGTAAGGGTGACACGTGGGACAGGCTGACGTGACAGACACGTGGCAAGGCTGATAGAGCAGTGATGTGGCACAGACTGGCAGGTGGTAGGGTACATGGCAGACACATCGACCATTCGGTGCTCAACAGGTGGTAGAATCTGATTGGTTGGAGAGGTGCCACATGGCCCAGTCATGGGTTGCCACGTGGCACCCTATGGTTGGCTCGTGGTTTGTGTAAAATTATATGGTCTCGACCGGGGTTGAACCCCCGACCTTCCTCTGGGCTATGGACTAGCAGGACCGGGCTAACCACCCGAGCTACTATTGGTGCTTATTAACGATACGACATTTATTATATTTGAATTTAATACAAGGTTTGGTTGGAGGCGGAAAGGGCTAGGGCTTAGCCCCAACCCACGATTCAATATACATTACCACATGAGCACAACCATGGGATGTTGCGAATAGGGACTGGCCCATAGTTCCTAGGTGGTCACATATGACCCGTACCTGATCCTAAAAGAGCGCGGGGGGTTATGACTGTTATCCCGTGGTTCCATATATATGCGTCAAAGACCAGGAGCTAGCGTGCATAGGAAGGGCCAACTCATAGCCCGAGGGGCTAGCGCTTGGCCACATGGCCCCATGTGACCCTGCCAAGGGGGCACACGGATAGAATAAGGAGCTTCTGCCCAAATTTAAAACAAAAGTGGGTTTTTTATATATTGTATTTGATTTTTATTTGATTCTATGCATGTTATTAATGGATTTTATCCATTTTTGGGAGATATTGGGCATTTTTGGAACCCAAATTTTGGGAGGAAGTTGGGGATGGATAACCAACTTCAGATCTATAAAAAATAGGCCTGTTTGAGGCCATGAAGGATAGTTAGAACAAATTTATGCTGAAGAGAAACTGAGCCAAAGCCATTTTTATGCAGGGAAGCTATTGAGGAGCAGACGCTTGTGGGCCATTTTTGGGAGCTCCGGACATTCATTTTTCGTGTCGTTCTTTTGTTGGGTTCTAGAGATCTGGAAGAACATGACCAGATCAGTCTTGTAGCCAATTGGCACTGCTGCGATGTAATTTTTAGATTTTGAACAAAAATAAAGAAGCCTCCCCCACAGAGACAAAGGCCTGGAGATGTAGGCAACGTTGTGTCGAACTCCGTTATCAATTCTCGTGTTATGGTTTGTTGTTTATTATTTTATTTCAGATCTGAAAATGTGTATATGGCTGTCATAATTCCTCTCTTTTCCTAATTCTTTCATTAAGCTTCGCATATGGTTAATTAACACATGCAAATTAAATACTCAACCATAGTCATTAAAAGATCCTACGGATCAAGTGGTATCAGAGCTAGTTGACGTTTGGATTTGAGTTTTGCATGTTAACCAGGGAAAAGCTACAGCGTGGTGAAGGTGAGCTTGTTGCAGTGAATCCATTAATTGGGTTGAGAAAGAGATCTTTTCACAGTGAGAAGATGGCATCGGAAGAAGGGATTTCTCAGAATGAGAAAGAGTTCCGGAAAATATTCCTTGCTATATTGGAGATGGTGAAATTTTTGTACGAGGATTACCTGGAACGAAAGAGACCAGTTTTGGGTGAATATTCAAAGGGAAAAAGTGAAGAGGAAGAGGATCCTCCTCAGATTCCTCCTTCACCTCCATCATCACTTCCTTCTTCTCCTTCTTCTTCAAGTTCAAGTTCTAAATCGAATGGAAAGAAAAATGTTTATAAGCATAAAAATGAAATGCCATTGTTAAAATTTGATGTCAAATTTGAGTTGCCCATATATGATGGTGAAGTAAATGTAGAAAAAATTGACAATTGGATCAGGCAGATGGAGGTATACTACAGTGTGCAACAAATCAAGGATGAGGCCACACAAATTAAGTTGGCATCTTTGAGACTTGCAGGTACAACTCTCATCTGGTGGCAAAACAAGCTACAAAAGGGAACACAACAAGTGGGTAATGTATTTCCATCATGGAAGAGTTTCATTTCTGCACTTAGGAAACAATTTTATCCTTTGGGTTATAAAGAAAAATCATTCATTGTATGGAAATCTTTAAAACTAAGAAAAGGACAAACAGTGCAAGAATACACCGATGGATTTCGAAAAATGGCATTAATGTTAGACATCCCTTTACAAACACAAGAAACTCTTATGAAGTATATAGGAGGTTTACATGCACATATTAGAAACAATGTTTTCATGTTTGGACCCACTAACCTTGATGAGGTTTCTATTCAAGCTACATATATTGAAGCAGGGAAAGTAGGTGTGTCGGGGGAATCATCGTCTTCAAGGAAAGAGGACAAGAGGAAAAGGCATGGCAAGAATGCAAATGCAGTGACGAGGAAGGAAGGAAAGCCCTCTTGCAAGAATTGCAAGAAAGAGGGACATGATGAGGACAGATGTTGGCAGTTGCATCCCGAGAAGAGGCCAA
>JASDQU010502982.1:39576-50658 GCA_032191745.1 Picea mariana | reverse complement strand
CCTTCTCATGCATTAGGCTTAGATAGATTCGAAAGAAATTCAGTGTCCATGATAAGCACTTTTCTGTCTAGGGTTAAGGTCAAACCTTAGAGGTCGATCTACTTGTCCGCAGGCAGATTTTCCTACAACACTTATATTCCAGGGTGGTTGTAGGGGACAAGTATAGGTGGTTGCAGTCACCTTTTGGTTTTATTTGAAGAACATAGGGGGTTGTAGCCTCCTTTTGGTTGTAGCCACAGAATTGGGGAGTTGGAGCTTCCCTAAGGTTGTAGCCTGAGAAACTAGGGGGTTAGAGCCTCCTTCCAGTTGTAGCTGGAGAATTGGAAGTTGGTGCTTTCTTGAATGTAATTCTTGACATATAAGAAAAAAATTTCATGGTTTTCTCTCGCATTGGGTTTCCATGTAAATACTAGTGTACTCTACATTGTGTCTATGTGTTTGTTATTGTTTATTATGCACTGATGAATTTTAATGCTTATGATCCAATAATATATTGATGATGAACATATGAACATGGTTGAATAAGTAAAATAATATACTTTGTTGTTTAAAGGATTAATAATTGGTATAATTTCTCATTACTGATTCACCCCCCCTCTCAGTAATCCAACAATTTGATCAACGAATGTCGAGCATCGATTTTTCGGAGGCCATATATCGAGATCCAAGAGTCATATTTGGGAAAAACATACCTCATTGGAAAGAGAATTCGAGGAGGAAGATGATGGAGCATGTTTAAAGGGATGGAATTGGCTGTGATTCTCTCAGAAATTGAAAGAACAATCAACTATATTTTTATGCTGTGCTGATAAATTTCTCTGGTACCTTGACTTCATGAACTCATATCTTGAGATCCAAAAATCCAAATTGCGCCGAGGAGGACTCGTTGGAAATATGGGACGATTAATATCACATATAAAATAATTTTCATGGCTGGAAGGACAAATTTACTTTCCAAAAAATTAAAATACAGTCTACTTTAAAAAAAGGGGGCAACTAATTAAAATTTTCAAAATAAAATTTAATTAATTTTTATTAAATAAGAAAAGGGAACACTACAATATACTGATGTCAATGATAAAAATTTATTAATGAGACTTTAATGAGGAATTAATTAAAGTGGTTATTCCAAGAAAGAGAAATCCCTAACTACTCAAAAAGTTAGAAGATATGGTTTTAGAAAGAAAGAAAAGGCAAGTCATCAAATGGGTTAGAGAAGGTTGCATTATGAGAGGAGAAGATCAAAATATAAGGGTCCAACCATCAACATACAACCAAGCTTCTAATAAACAAACAAAAATCTCCATCTTCTCCATTCTTCTTCTTCTTCTATGCCACTTTCTCAAGGCTTTTTGGTCATATTTCTGAACTGAACATAAGGTTGAGTTCTTGAGTGTTTCTATTGTAATCTTCCAAGACTTTTCTTATATGATCATGGAGTATTTAAATCCATGTATGTGACTGCCATATGTAAGCCATGATTATCTATTGGATTCATGCGAATTTAGTCTTGTGTTTGACAAGCTTCATTTCTTAACATTTAGTCAATTGGTTTGCTGAGATGTTTTTTACTGTTGAATAACTTTTATGAATAAAACTCCACAGAGAACTACTTCAATGTTTTTACTTTAATGATTTCTCAGATCTTGGGATCTCCGAGGATGATATTTTTGAAGTATTCACATCAAATTCTTTCCAGTTATGAATGCATAACTCATTTAAAGTTCTTTGAATCATCAAAACTATTTCTTCCTTTTTCTTGTGAGAAGATATGGATGTATCCTCTACTTGTATGTGATTTAGAGGGTTGTATAAATGATGTTGAGTATGTACATGTTCCGATGTTGAATTCTTCCTTCAATCTTTTCATTGTAAATAACCTACTTGTTGGACATAAAGATCAGATTTGGTTATCAAGAGCCATTCATATACAAATCAAAGCAATAAATATTTTGGGTTTGTTGTTTAACATTCTCCCCAATTAAATATATTCAATATATATCTTTCATCCAAACAAGAGTACCACCTCTATAAAAACACAGGGGGATTCATATCCTCGTGAGTTTTTTGTTTGGACCTTAACCGATATAGACATCAACAAGGGTTTCCAACAAGGTGTTAGTCCTCGAAATGTTCCTCGTTGTCAGTGGAACGATGCCAAGTATCCTTTGAGCTAAAACTCAAAAATGGTTTTTAATCTACCTTGATAAATTGAGGGAGTTAAGCATAATTTTTAATTCTTCACAGCTCATATACATTCCAGACAAGACAATTAGGCAAACAATCATCAAATAGGGGAAATTTCTCTTCTATGAATCAAAATTACTAGGGTAAAAATGATGAATGACTGCGTGAAAGGGATGTGCACATGCAAGGTATCCAATACATATAAATCTTACAAGGAATTCTATGAAGAAAACGCTGAGCATTAAAGAATCCAACAATATAAACAATCATGCATATTGAATTTTATGAGAATAATGCTTCATACAAAAATATGAATAAAGATTGGTCAGAACTTGAAATCGATCCCATCCATAAATGAAACCAAACACATTAACAACACATCTGGAGTCAAAATGTTGTTGAGATATTTTTATTGATATATTTCATAGTACATTACAAAAATGAAAGAGATGGATTTCAAGGAGAAAAGACAATGGAGGATATGAAGATGCAATTTATAGACTGATACTACAACAAATAATTGAATCCCTACAATCCTAATACATTCCTTCTCATAATCTATCTTTTTTCTTGAGGCTGGACTGATCTCTGGACTTTGAGGTATAGATACTCTTTCTCTCTCTGTCTACTGATAAAAATGAGCTAATCGACCTCAAGGCTTATTTATAGTTTTTCCTTCTAGAAAAAACCTCTTCTTGATTCATTACCAACTTCTTGTTTCTTGAAACTACTTCTTAGGTTCTTTAAATCACTTCTTGATTCTTGAATTAAACAAAATTGCCTTTTTAATATTTTGCAAAAATGATTTTCAACAAAATCCATGAAGGAGGTGTTGCATGCATGCCACTTGTCTAACCTGTTTGACCCTGTCTTGGCACTTGTACTTTAAGATACTTGCATGTCTTTTTCCATACATTTCCCATGGGATATTCTAACTTGTTTAGATTTCTTCTCAACTCATCCAAATATGTAAATTTCTCATATGATGGTGGAGCTAGATTCTTAAAAGTCAATCCAAGAGTGCACAATAATGTAAAATCTCTAGCCAACATATTCATCATGTCGTGACCTTTTAGAGGTCCCTTATATTTAGCAAACCTCTTGTCATCATTTCTCTAGTCCGTCTATGTAGTTCAAGCATGTTTTTAGGCTGAACATTTTTCAGAGGAAAATTAAACTCAATGGCTTTATAGTCAGCAGGTGTATGAGGTCTAAGTACTTTTTCCTCTAACACTGCCAATTTCATAGTATTTTCTTTATAATCCATAACCGAAAGTAATTTTGTCTAAGAATTCACTGGAGCGCACAACTTGCTTCTAACATCTTGATTACTTCTCCTAATATTAGAATAATAATTAAAGAAAGAGGGTTGACTCTGCCCCCTGAGGTAGCATACATGGCTTCTCCAATTAACAATATTGCGGACATAAAATGTTGTATGGTAAAAGGAGGAGGAACTTCTAAGGTGTTGACAGGTGGGAAGATTCCCTCCTGCAACAAGGGGTATCTACCCGATCACGAGCCCCAATTAGAATTGTTTTCATTTGGGATGGTATTTTCCAATCGATATGTGGGCTTGATTTGACAATCAAGATGTTTGTTCTTTCAAAAAGAGACTTTATCGTTTAGGGTGTGATCTAACTTAATCTAGATTTACAAAAAAAAAAAACTACTTATCTATTTCTATCTTAATTGAGAGCAAAACTAAAAGAGTGCAGAAAAGAAGGATAGGTTCTCAAGACTTAGAATGAATTCGTCATCTCAAGAATGCTTTGAATTCAATAACAATTGCTACAAAAAATAGATAGCAATAATTACATCTACACCATGCTGATAGCCAAAGAAACAATTAATTGTTTTGGAAAAGTAAATAAGTATGAAACAATGGTCTAATAACTTATCTTCCAAAGTGATATTCAATCCATTCACAACTTGCAAAAAATTGTTTAGTTGAAATGCTACTTCTATTGGCTGAAAATAAACATGTATCAGGAATAATAAAGGGAGATAAATGACAAGCCTTTTAGAAAGAGTTCTTTAGGATTCATCATCTATTAAAATGCATTCAAAAATTTCCCTAAGTCATAAAAATAATCATTAATGGAAATGATGTTCTTTTACTTAATATGTAGTTAGTTGGCATAATATAATAATAATAAAATAGGTAATTTTATGATGACTGAATGAAAGAGTACCCATCAACATAACAAAAATGCAAATGCTAACAACTCTGCTTCATTCAACAAAAAATGCTAAGAAACTCGATTTTTCAGAAATTATATTAGAATTTGATAGAAATAACAAATTCCAATATGAGTTTTGAAAAATTCAAGAGAGATCAGATATATAAAAAGAGTCTTGAATAGAAATACCAAATCCACTTTTAAACATTGGTCCCTTGCCCAAAGAGAATCCAAAATTATCAAGCAAGACAAATATACTCTTAGCTCTTCAAAATTTTCCCCCAGGTCTTCAATCTTTCCTCTTTACTTAACAAGAATGTACAAGTCTAAAATTCTAGAATTTTCCACCATAAAAAAATGAGCTCCATGATAGCGTGGATTTTTTCTATGAATATGAGAGATCTGAAATGCTACAATATCATGACCCAGAGAAATTTGTAATGGTTAGATCATCCAACTATGATAGTGTGGTCTCAAGATTGTAATCAACAATGAATTACTCTCAAAAGTATTTTTAGAATTTATGACAACACTATGTCCCATGTAAGTTCGTTGAACCAATAACTCCAAAATCAAGGTTTTCAATCACTAGATTTCCTCACACTTTAAGAGTGGATTTGTTTTTTAATATTTATTCTTTCTCAAGGAGTTCATATGAGTGCCTATTATTCTTTCTAAAGGAGTAAGTTATTAGCCTTGGTGACTAAAGCATAATTTAGAAGCCAACGTAGAATTTTGATACTAAAATAGGAAGCGGTTTTAAATTTAACGAGGAAAATGTTAATGATGTACTTCCATTTATCATCTAAATTTTTTTGGCCATTTCATATTTTTTTGGCCATTTCATCTAAGTTCAAAACTGTTATCTCACTTCCACTCCTTAACATGTAGTCTTTTAATGTGCAAATGAACTATCTTAAAATTTGAATTTGAATTAAATTATTTCAATCTGCCAAAGTGCTCAATTAACTCATTAATGCACTGAAGACCAAACCTTGATGTAACTGTTGAGACACTATGATAATCAAATTTTAAGTAAATCGAGACATGGAATCAATTTTAATAAGTTCAAATGAGCATGCCAAGTATGTTGAATGACCAGAGAACAAAAGAATCAAATGGCAGAATAATTACTTCCACTAGAAAACGTGAAAACCACAAGTTTATGTGATGCAACAATCCCCTCATTGCAATCATAATCATTCAACTAAATATATGGGTGGAATTTCACTAATGGTTTCATTCCGACCATATTACATCATCAAATCAACATCCCATGAAATATAAACTAAAAATAATTGATGATAAGAAACACCAACCAAACAACCAAGAAATGAAAACCTTCAAACCATCCCTTCAAATCAAGCAAAAGAAAAATCCAATACAAGAGAAG
The DNA here is from genome assembly GCA_032191745.1 of Picea mariana. Lineage (NCBI taxonomy): Eukaryota > Viridiplantae > Streptophyta > Pinopsida > Pinales > Pinaceae > Picea > Picea mariana. The sequence continues at coordinate 44,895 of JASDQU010502982.1, read as the reverse complement.
GTAGTGATTTCCAAAATTCAATGGGGGACCCTTAACTTTTGTCAAAAATAAAGGGGGTTGTTGAGGGGTCAACATAAGGCAGAGGMAAACCCTTCTTCACTGGAGCCCTCTATTAATTACAATACACTTTTTCCTTTATCCAAAATGTCTGTGATGGTGTTATCTATTTTTGTGCCTTCCTCATTCTTAAGCTTTTTGTTGATTTGTTCATCAGTCTCCATCTCAGATTTCAAATATGAGAAAGTCATCTTTCCAAAGACTACTTCCTTATTTTGAGACATCTCTGAAGTTTTTATTGAGTCTGATCTATCTAGTGGTGAATTTTTCACTTGTGCCAACAATATCTACTTCACTTCCTCCCATGAATCCAGAATTGCAGTGCTTTCAATTACAGGGTCTGATTGATGTTGGTATGCAAGTCTAATGGAAACAATAATTCTTTGTGGATCATATACACACTTTCTAACCTTCTCAAAATCAAAATTTTGCAACATTTCTTCAATAAAATTGAGTGCAATTCTTAATTTAATTTGGAATGTACCCATTTCATTAGCAAGCTTGAATGTAACTACTTTCATGTGCTATGCAAAATGTTGATGATCCGAGATCATCCTTTGTCTAATGTATTCCAAGGAAAATATCCTTGGGGTCAAGAAAAATGGAAACTTATATGGTTCTTCCTCAAAACCATAACCCTTATTAAGGTGTAGTTTTCAGATAGATACCAGTCACATGTACTGGTTTCTTTAGTTAGCTGGAGCAATTTCTTCAAGTCATTAAAAATTATGGGAGCCCGAACCTTATGAATCAAAGTATATACAACACTCATGTATTTGTCAACATAGGTAGTGAAACCTTGGTTTTTCTCCTTCTTCCTTATCTCTTCAGTCCACTCCATCATAGACTTAATATTAGTTGTGTCATCCATTACTGTCACTCCTAATCTTTAAAAGTATGCAAAATTATTGAATAGTATCAAATATACCAAGTAAGACTAGTATCTAAAGAATTTAACAGAAGGATAGGTGGATAATTGGTAGTTGATAACCCCAACCAAAAACTCAACATAATCATATTTGATGAGAATCATTGATTATGTAGTATAGAAAACTGAAAATAAACCCAAAATAGCTTCATCTACAACATTGTCATGTTCATAACCCAAACTTTAACAGATCATGGAAATAGCCCATCTATCTATGTCTGAGAAAATAGATGAATAGTGTTGATCCAATATCTTTTCATCGAAGTGACTTATAAAGAATTGCATTAAATGAGCATAAATTAAAGTGCACCATTAAAGAAGGAAAAACTCAATAATGAAGAGACATAAGCATCAAATCAGAACATAAAATCTTGATAATGGAGTTTGTACTTGGTGGACTACATCTTCGGGTCCTGATCTCAAATGGGTAGGCCTTTCTATTAACTCAACAAAATAATTTGGAAAAATACATAAGTATACATCATTCTAGAATCAAGCTGCAGAAGTTTTGCTCAGATCAGAAAATAGACAACACCATTGAATTCGTGGCGTCAAATTACCCAGAAATGACTGTCTCCATGCTTCAACCCGACTTTGGCACTGATCCTAGGCCTAAGAGAAACTATATCTCAGTTTCTGTTCCCTACAACGTGCAATTAATGCTAAGAAATGCCTCGTAAAGCGTGCCAACCGTACCCTCACACGCCTCCCCTTTAGCACTGAGTGGATGCAATTTTTAAATAATAAAGGTGGCTTTGTAAACATTGAAGGTCATTGGCCTAGTGGTTGGCAGCGAATTTGTTAAGACGTAGATAAGGGGGAAGGTCCCGGGGTCGATCCCGCGGGCCTCCCCTTTTGGGTTGTTGGTTGTAACTTATATATATATTAGTACATAGTGGTTCCGCCAGTCTTAGCAGTGGTTATATATGACGATTGGTCGTCAGATTTGGTGGGGTTTCGCTAGATTTGGCAGACCTGCCAAACCTTATATATATATATATATATATATATTTTTGGAATTTCGTTCTCGTTCCGTCATTGGGAATTTTCCCACTGCCATGTGGTTGCCCATGACTGGGCCACGTGGCAGCCAACCATTGGGCCACGTCAACCAATTGTACAATCATCTGCCACATCAACATATGATCTACCATGTCATCGTACGGTTTGACACGTGGCTGTATGGACTGCCATGTGGCACATTTTTACTAGTCCATGAAATGGCCCGAAAAAGCCCAATATGAGTGACACGTGACAACCTCTGGTGCTGCCACATCACCATGCTGATGTCAACATGACACATGTCACCTTCTGCATGTGCCACGTATGTTGTATAGATGCTGACGTCATCTGTACTGATGTTGATGTCATCTGTATTGATGTTGGCATCAGTGGTACAAATGCTCACTCATCCCCTTGCTGACTGGGATAGGTTGAAAAATTTGACCATGGATATCTTTCGATCTGTAACTTTTTTTGATGATTCATTTGCGTCGTTGGAAAGCTTGTGATGCGCTCTTTGCGATGATACCACTTTCAATAGATTTTGAGGAATTTGAATTTTTTCCCTTTCTCTATCTACCGAGGCCATTTTGAGCTTCATGAGTTGCTTCTGTGAGTACTGCGCTGTCCTTAGTCTTCTCTGGATCCTTTTTGGATCACGCCTTCCCACTGAGAGATTTTTGGACCACAAAAATCTTTCATCAATCAACAGATAAGTGAGGGAAGAGTTCCCTCACCTTGTCCTTCTCAATCCACTTTGCCTTACTTGGATGTGTGCCCTTCAAGCCTACTCGAAGATAATCAACATCACCCCTATGTGAAGTCCTCGTCCTTCTGTCCATGATGATATATTCCTTTAACTCATCCAAGTACTCAGGAGAAAACTCATCAATTGAAGGTATTGAAACTTCCTCATCTTGATCCATGATCATGGGAGGCTAAAAAAGTTTCAAGTTATCTACATTTACAACTGAGTAAATCTTCATATAAAGTGGAAGATACAGATGAAAAGCATTGGTACCACTTTTCTCCAAAATAGTGAAGGGTCCATAACGAATGGGCTTGATTTTCTTGCCTTCACCCTTCAATCTCTCCTTGCTGATGTGAAGCCTTACCTAGTCTCCAACCTGAAATTGATGATCAACCCTTTGCTTGTCATGCTGAGATTTATATTGTACTTGACTTTTCTCTAACTGTTCTGTGACTGCTTGGTGTACCTGCTGGATCCTCTGGATGAACTTGTGGGCTCTGTCCGCATTTATTTCTTCATTTGAATCAACATCTCTCCCATACATCAAGTCCAAAGGAACTTTAGGTAGGTACCCAAAACATGTCTCAAAAGGCGAACACTGAGTGGAGGAATGTAAGGCTCGGTTGTAAGCATGCTGTACATAGGGTATCTGTTCATCCCATAACTTGGGATGCTTGCTGTAGTAGCCTCGAAGCAAAAGTACCACTGTTTGATTTAAAATTATGGGAGATACTTTTCCATGGATGGGATGGAACATGTAGTTGTGAGTATAGCCCCAATTTTCTATTAGTGGGCTTACAAGTAGAACACATCACACACCCCTTTACATATTTAGTTACACTTTCTTTCATTTGAGGCCAGTAACAAAACCCTTGCAAATGATCCATAGTTTTTCCTACCCCAAAATGCCCAGACACAAGAGAAGTGTGAGCTTCTCGTATTACATGGACTCGTTCACTTGTAGGAATACATAACTTTCCAAGATGGTAGAGTAGTTTTCTCTGCAGACAATAGTTCTCTACCTATGCCCCATGGGTTAGCTTCTCATATAATTCTTTAAAATACTCATCAATGACATATTGTTACACATAGCTATCATGAGATAAAAAAGTGTTCTTCAAAATAATAGAAGCAACAATATGAGGTCTAGAAAGAATATCAACTAACTTGTTACTTGTACCCTTTTTGTACTTTCTTACCAAATGAAATTGTTGTAGGAAACCCATCCATCTATAGTGTCGAGATTGTTGCAGTTTGGTTTGTGCTTGGAGATAGTGTAAGGGTTGGTGATCTGTATGTATGATTGTTTCCTTCCCTAATAAGTAGTGCTTCCATTTCTTTACGCTTTGAACTAATGCATACAACTCTTTATCATATGTAGGATAGTTAACAACAACTGGGTTAAAATTTTCAAAGTGGTAACAAATAGGCTTACGATATTGTATCAATACTGCACCCATGGCGTATCCGCTGGCATTTGTCTCGATATCAAAGGGATGTTGAAGATTCAACAGTGCTAATACTGATGTTGTATTGATATTTTCCTTCAAAGCATCGAAATATTTTTGTTGCTTTCCTCCCCACTAAAAAGTGTTCTTCACACTGGTTAAGGCATACAAAGGAGCTACTATAAAGGAGAAGTTTGAAATGAACCTCCTCCAATACTAGACTACACCTAAGAAGCTCCGTATCTCGGTTACACTTTTGGGCTCAGGCCGATTTACAATTACATCAATCTTGGAAGGATCAAATTTTAATTGTCCTCCTCCTAATATATGACCTAAGTACACAAGTGCAGTCTTACCAAATTCACATTTGGACAATTTTACATACAACTTTTCCCTTTGCAAAGTATCTAATACTTTGTTTACATGCCTCACATGTTCATCCCAAGTCCCGCTAAAAAAAAGAATGTAGTCTAAATATACAATCACAAAATCATCTAGAAAAGGCCTAAATACATCATCCATCACACACATGAAGGTTGCGAGAGAATTACAAATCCCAAACGGCATAACTAATCACTCAAACAATCCTTGTTTGGTTTTGAAGGAAGTCTTCCATGCATCCAGTTCTGCAACCCTGATCTGATGGTATCCATTGCACAAATCCAACTTAGTGAAATAAAAAATATTCTTTAACTGATCAAGCAAATCATCTATACGAGGAAGAGGGTATCGATTTTTCAACGTGATTTTATTTAAGGCCTGGTAATCGACACACATTCGCCATGTTCCATATTTATTTGGCACCATCACGATCAGAGAACCACAAGGAGATGAACTGGGCTTGATGACCCCTTGATCCAATAAGCCTTGTACCTGCTTCTTGATCTATGTCATCTCTACAATTGACATCCTGTACATGACCACATTAGGAAGAGGATAATTCTGCTGAAGATGTATCTCATGTTGGATTTCCCTCTTAGGAGGTAATCCATTTGGTTCCTGGAAAATATCATCATACTTAGAAACAATATCAATTAATTATTTCTTATGAGAAGGATCACATCCTTGGAAAGCGTAAGATGTTACGACATCTTTCTTCCTTATGAACATGAGTACATATCTCTTATTAGTGT
>JASDQU010502981.1:70584-82964 GCA_032191745.1 Picea mariana | reverse complement strand
AAACTGCTGAAAATTGGGGCTGCGGTTATGGCTCTGTATATCTCGAATCGTGATAGTTGTGTATAAAATAAAAGATGATTTTGTGCATATGTTTATTCTGAACAAAAACCTCTCTTAGTTTCTTGATATCCCTTTTCATTTGCCCCAAATCTGCATTAGCAAACATGTGTCAAAACAGGAAAATATGAAATCTAAAAATTAGGGCTTGGAGATGGATTTGATTCTCCCAATATGTGACACCTATAGGAAAACTGAGAGAGGCTAATGATCTATGATGTGTTAGGCACAAACTTCTCCAACTGTTTCTCAAAATGATACTCTAGTCGCTCAAAATCATCATTTGAGAATGATGACTCAGCACAGTAAAAAATGCCACATTTCTGAAAATGAACCTCATCTTTCGGGGGAATTTTGACTACCTTCCCAAGCTCCAAATTAAATTATGAAGACACCACTGGAAATATTAGGATTTTTAGATGTTTATCGACTATTCGAACGAGGAAAACGGCCTCTCCACGGCTGAGAAAATTGTGTTTTTCTAAAGCCATTTTGCATATGACTGGAGTCCCGATTTCAGGTTTTTGGGTTTCGAGGTTTTGGGTATCATGTCTTCAAGATTTATGACATGCAAGGAATCTTGAATCACGATGGGATTAATTATACAATAATAATTTGTCTTAATCTATTAATTAATCATGATTAGCAATTAATCTTTAACCTTTCACAGATTTAAGTGTCGGGACTTCGATAATGCTTGACGCGAGAAATCCTGAATCGTGAAATTGCGATGAGATTTATTAACGTTAATCTTTCTTAATATTTAATTAAATTGGCGTATCCTTTAATACTTTAGTGAATTCGGGGATCGGGGCTGTAGTTATTAAAATATCTACGTCGGCCAAATCCCCGGCGGCCAAAAATCCCAGACTATTGAGCTTTTTCTCCATGTGGCTTAATGCTCGGTGTATGCGGTCGTTCCACTACCAATGCTTCCATTCATTCTCCTTATGACTCAACGCTCGAACATATGGTACATTTATTTGATTCTCACGTGAACCCTGTCTTTGGATTTTTCATGAGTTGGCTTGTGACCGTTATACTGTTGTGGCATTTGGGGCTGATTTCGGCGTTATTTGACTGAAGATGACAGGTAGAGAACATTTAGTGATGCGTGTGACAGACAAATGGCCATTTTCTCACATCTACACTTTCGGTAGTTAAACATTATAAAATTTTTCTCTCCTAAGTTACCGAAAGCCAAAATTTCAATATTTGTTACAAGTCTTACGCTTATTTTCCTCCTCTTAATTTGACTTCCCTTCCTTCATCCAATGGGTGGTGTCAAAGTTATGGCCAAGGATTATCCCTAGTTGAAGAACAGTTACCCTTATCACTTAGAAGTTTTTCCTTCCTCGACCCCCAATCTAAGGCCATTTATAGTAGGCGTGTACTCTCACCCTCCCTCGATCCTCTCTCCCCTTCATAATCGTTCGTCCCCCCCCCCCAACATCAGAATATGAAGCATCTAGTTATAATCTCAAGTTAAGGGGGACAACCATTAAATTTGGAGCTTGAAAAGGGGTCGGAGGTATAGGAAAATTCCCTTCAGCAAGCAACAATGGGAGGGGGCAGAGAAGACATTATTTCCTATCCAAAGCTCACGAAAGAGCCAGAGTGGATGTGGCAACTGGAAAACAACTCCTTATCGAAGGGGTACTTAGAGCAGCGAGAGACCTTGTTAGGGTTTCTCAATGAAATTTATCTCTTTCAATTATCGGGGTTTGGAAAGCCCATCTAAAAACTCTACTTTTAAGAGGACGGTTGAATCCATCCAGCCGGACCTCAACAAGAGACATTGGGGGATGGGGAAGTTGTTTGCAAAGCCCTGGAAGCATTGTTAAAGGTTTGGTGTTTTTCTGCGATAGATGTTAAGGGTTGGTCAGGGGGGTTTGGTGACAAGTTGGAACCCTCGGAAATTAAATGCTACTATCCAATGGTCACTGGATTCAAGTCTTGGCCTGGAGGTTACCTCACAAGATTTTTGGCTGAGATTTCTGGAATTAAACATATATGGACCATATGCGAAGTGGGTCTCTTTCTGGGATTCTCTGATGCAGAATTATTTGTTAAAAGTTGATATGTTGGTTCTGGGAGGGTACTTAAACTTCACATTGGGATCGGGTGAAGTCTGGGGCTCTCGTGCATCTAGGATTCTTTGACATACTACTTTGTGGAGAAGTTTGATGAAATAAATTCGATTGATGTGGAGCCTGTTAAAATTCGAACCAATTGGAGGAACACAAGGACTGGAATCGAACTTATAGCCAAAACACTGGATCTCTTTTTGGTATTGAAGAAGTTATTATATAGTTGCTTCAAGGTTAGGCAATGGGTTGATAGCATAGGAGAATCAGATCATTACCCAATTATATTAGAATTGGAAGAGAGGGCTCAAAAACCAGCAAGCCATTTCAAATTCTTTTCAGGATGGTTGCAATAGGAGGAGTTCATGGAATTGGTAAAAAATAAGTGGATCCCCTTTTATGGAACAAGGGCAGCCTCAAAATCATTAAAATTTTGCAAATCTGAGAAATCTCAAGCAGGATGTCATTGGTCGGACTCGTTAAAAGCGCTTAAAATATGAACAAACACTTAGGGAAGTATAAGAGAAACTTGGATCCTTTTATGAGATGGAGGTTATGGTCAAAATAAACAAAATCATGTTTGTTTACTCTAAAATCTGAAAGGAGAACATTATTATATGTGAAGAAGGAGGCTTGGCGCCTAAAAAACAGAGCTATATGGTTAGAAGGTTGGGATGAGAATAAAAAAAATCATGCATTTACTAAAGGGTGTAGAATAAAAAACACAATCTGGTAATTGAAATGAGTTGAAGGAAGGGAAGTGGACATTTTTGAAGGCTTGGCATAATTGGGAAGAAATCATTTACATGCTTTATAGAAAGTCGAGGAGAGAGTTGCCATAGTAGATATTGTAAAAATTTCTTAGGTCTTTCCAAATTTTGTCATTGTGGATGATAATCAATGTTTGATGGAAAAGGTTTTAGAAGAAGAGCTCAAGGTGGTCCTCCAAAGCTTTCAAAAGGACCAAAAGTATTAGGTTGGATGGGTGGCCCATTGAATTCTATCAGGGGTATTATTAGGTGATAGGAAAGACCACCTGAGGATTATGGAAGAATCTAGAAAGGAGGGGAAGATGTTGGCTCCTTTCAACTCAAATTTCATTGCTCTAATCCTAAAGGATGATATCCCTTAGACTTTTGATGATTTTAGGCCTATATCATTGTGCAACAACATATACAAAATTGTGGCAAAAGTCATTGCTAAAAAAATAAAGGCTCTGCTAATCAAAATAAATATCTAGTGAACAGTTTGGTTTTTTGGAGGGGTGACAGTTACATAAGGTGATCAGAATAGCTTAGGCAGGATTTCAGTGTCAAATCTCAGAATTTGAAACTTGTTGTCATTAAAATATATTTATCAAAGGCATATGATCAAGTTAATTGGATCTATATAATATTGTTGCTAACATGTCTAGGGTTTGAGCTTCTTGTTATAAATTAGATCATGAGTTGCAACACTTTTGTTTCCTTTATCATTCTAATCAATGGAGTAGTAACCCCCTTATTTCAGGATTAAAGGGGCCTTCATCAAGGATACCCGATGTCTCCATTGTTGTTTCTTTTAGTGGCAGAAGGGCTCAGCCCTTCTATAGAGGCTGCAAAGAGAGAAGGTGGTTAGACGATTCATGTTGTTGGGAATTTATATCTCTCCCACTTAATTTTTGTAGATGAAATTATGATTTTCTACAATGGAATGAGAAGGGATGCTAGGAAGCTGATGGAAATATTGAATTTATTCAGTTGAGTCGCTGGAATTCTTATAAACATTGGTAAGTCCTCAATTTCTTTATATAACATTGAGGAGCCAGTCTTTAATCTCTACACAAGTCTTTTTCCATATGTTGTGAAGGATCCACACCAGGGTCTGAAGTATCACGGATTTTATCTTAAGCCAAATAAGTACTACCTTGAGGACTAGAGGTGGTTAGTGGAAAAGTTTGAAAAAAGGTTATCCCCGTGGAGTCATAGATAGTTATCCCGGGCAGGAAGACTCACCCTTGTTAAATTGGTTTTAGAAGCAATTTCGACATACTGGATGTCGCTCTCCTAGATTCCAAAAGGAACTCTTGAGAAGATTAGGAAAACTAGTTTCATATTTCTATGGGGAGGTGCACAAGATCACTTTTGTATGTCGTGGGTTAAATGGAAACACATTGTTGTCTGAAAGGCCCTGGGAGGGTGAGGACTCAAAAACATCTTTCTCTTTTCAAGAGCCTTAGCGGCTATGTGGAGATTATTGTTGGGGAATGACTTGTGGTTTCAAGTGGTTGAAAATAAATACATAGCCCCTGATACATTGGAAGAATGGATTAGAAGGCCAAATAAGAAGAAGACAAATATCTCGATGATCTAGAAGGTTGTTCTAAAATCCTTTTTCTCTCATAGGGGATGGCCTAGCATGGAATATTGGAGATGGCTCCAGGCTACGTATAGGCATGAATCCATGGACATGGTGTGATGAATAGTGTACCCTACTTATCCCTTTGGTACAACTGCTATGGGAGTGTGGTTATCACACCCTAAACCAGGTTGTTGATCAAAATTAAAATATGTTATGGAGACAAGGTTGGTTGTTGACAGATCGTTTGGAACTTGGGGAATAATGGATAAATGCATGGACACATTATATACTCAGTTTGCATCGATCACATGTTTGTATTTGAGATTAAGGGGATGAACTAGTTTGGAATTTCTCAGCATTGGGTGTTTACACACCTAATTTGGGATACATTCACTTAAATTATGGCATTGACTAGAGGGAAGAAGTATGGTGGTGGAAAAGAATTTGGAAGTTAAAATATCCAACAAAGGCACGGGTTTTTATGTGGTGTATTCTCGGAAACAAGGCACTAACCTGGGATAATATCCAAAAAAGGAACAATGCAGGGCCAGGTTGGTGTGCCTTATGTAAAAACGATGAAGAGACAAATAGTCATTTAACCTTGAATTGTCCCTTCATTGTTGGGGTTTGGAGGGAAATAGTAAAGTGGACAGGTTGGGAATTGATGTGGCAAGGTCAAAGCATTGATGAAGGGCTTAAATTGTGGCAAGCAAATAAGAACCATAAACCCTTCAAAGCTTTACCATTGTTAGTGGCTTGGGGTATTTGGCTTACACGTAACCATTGCATCTTGCAGGATAGATCAACCTTCCCCACGGTGATTTCGATAAAATGTTTGAGCATAACAACTTTCTTTCCACGTGAAATAGGCATGTTGAGGAATAGGAATACTATCCTAGAAACTATTGAAAAAAAGCATCCTTGGGCCTTCTTCGACGGGGCCTCACAAGGGAACCCGAGATGTTATGGAGGTGGTGCGACTATGTCCTTATATGAAACACATATATACAAACTCAATATGGGTCTCGGCCCTTGCACAAACAATTATGTAGAATTGCATACACTAAAACTCCTCTTGTTGTTCGCCTTGAAAAATGATATAACTCACTTATAATTTTATGGTGACTCTTTGAATGTGATAAATTGGGTGAAGAAAGATCGAAGATGTGTTGACATTCTTTTACTACCACTATTGAAATAAATACAAGATTTGGTGAGAAATTATGGCACTTTTATGCTTACACATATCTATAGGGAACACAAAAAAGTGGTCGACCAACCGTCAAAGGCAGGGATCGTGATGGACTATGGAACCCGACACATTAAAGATTAAGCAAGCGGCCAAAGCTATGAATATTTTCATCCTCCATATCATGAAGAAGTTGGTCTTTGAAGAAGACTCCTTGATATCAATAAAGATAAAGTGGGCGTAGTATGGATGAGAAACTTTGTGATTGTAAAAAATATCATTTTTAGGATATTTACCATTTTTTGTAGCAACATTATTTTATGCACCAATGCCTTTAGCAACATGCATCTAGAATGCAATTTTGTTGTTTCAAAGTAATAAAACTAAGTTTTTTTTCGGAGGAAAAAGAAATACTAATAACACTTATTTAATAATCATTATATATTATTGATTTAATAATTATTAATTATCATTGTTGTTATTATTGACTTGATTATTATTAATTATTTTTTTATTTTTTTATTGATAAATTAATTATTTTATTTTTTTTGTAATTACTTTCCAATATTTAAATATTGATGACTAATATAAGTCTATTTTACATCATATTATTCATGATATCAACAACCATGTTTATATAAATGCAATACCCCACTTACATTTAGTCAATTTCACACCATTACTAGAACAAACAAACCATGTATCCATAAATGCAATTATGAAAAATTATCACATTAACATTCAATCAATTTCACATGATGGAAGCAAAAAACCATGTATATACTAGAATATCCCTTAAGTTGGTGAATGAGAATGATGAAGTAATTTAAGAGAGGTTTTCATATTACCATTGTTAATTAGAACCATAAAGATATTGCAATTAAAAATATATTATTTGAGAATTGATTCACTGTGCACACACATAACAAGGGAAATAATTGCAAAGCAGATAGTCCTACCTAATTTCCAGAAGTATAAGCATCAAACTAAATACATCCACGCCCCAGATGTCTCATGAACATGCATGCAACTGATATTTTTGCAAAGATTTATCTGGAGCAAGTCTTCCTTGAATCAATGTGGAGGGAGAAGGATGCTTCAGTCAATCAATAAGCGAAGAAGACCATACTTGTGTGTAAATGAACAAAAAATTGTCGATTATATTCAACACTTTGATACACTTGGTTATGAACAAATGTTATTGCTTGATATTGGACCATCTCTTTAGGATATTAAACACATACCAAAAGCCAAACTTAGATAAAAATGGCCTTTTAAGTATTTGAGGAGGGGGACTGATAACTTCAGTCAATCACAAGTATGCAAGTCAAGATGCAACGTCAGGGCAGTATAATCTAGTTCCTATGAAACTTACCGGTTCATCTGTGATTAACAAGGGTATTTGTACCCTGGGCCTTGAAGTTGCCTCACTTTTCAGCCTTTATGAATGGAGTCACAATGGAAACTTAGACATGGAGAAGAAGGTCATAAACCTGAACTAGTTTGGAGAGCCAGTTGGTTTTAATATGTAACATCTATTTGAGGAATTGTACAATGAAGGCACAAGATGTATAGGCTTGTTAGATCTAGACATGATTGTAAGCTTAGTTTGACAATTAAATATCAATTATTAATTCAGTGACAAAGTTGGGATATGTAGAGCATTAAAACTTTCAATATGTGTTTTCTTCAATTGTTGATCATTCTAGCCTTCCCATTCATAAAATCATTATTAGCTCCACAAGGTCATGTTGTGAACAGTCTGCCAGGACAACCTGCTATGACTTTCAAGCAATATGTTGGATATATCACAATGAATGAGAAGAAGGACCGGGCTTTGTTGTACTACTTTGTAGAAACTTAAACAGATCCAGACTTGAAGCCTTTGGTTGTGTGGCTCAATAGAGATTAGTGGAATGAACAATTGTTTTCTTTTCATTTTCCTGTTGTTTAAATGCTACATAAGGATAAAACATGGATGATGGGGTTATTAATTTGTTTAGGGCAGTGGGATGATTAGAGTATGACTCTTTCTTTTCCAGATTCAAAACATTTATGGTGTTCTCAACAGGGTTGAAATTGAATGGATATGCTTTAATTCAGAAAAAAAAAATTACATATGACACTCTTCTTTTAATATAAAAACACTTTCTGTTGCTCTTAAGGTCATTGAATTCCTGAGTTATCCAAGAGGATAATTTATTGTCATTGAATTCCTGAGTTATCCAAGAGGATAATTTATTGTCCATTTACTTCTCTTGTTTGGTTTAAATGTTTGAAATGTTGATTATTAATTGATATTTAAATGTTATATTATTGGGTTTTTTATATGAATATTCAGAACTTACATGAACACACTATATTTTATCATCATGTTCTATGGCTATGTGATGTCAATAGAAAATCACATGGCCTGGTTGCTCTCCCTTTGGCATTAGGGAGATATCAGAGAATGGTCCATTTTATCCCAAGGCAAGCAAATTGATAAGAGATAGTTGCAGCTGGAACAAAGGTAACATCTACCAATATTTTATTAGTGAGGAAAAGTACATGGATCATAAGCATATAACAACAGAATATATAAATATCAATGCCCTTTAGATATTTAGTTTTGTTGTTGATGAGTATAACTTCATTTGAACTTAAGTATTTATAATATATAAATATCAATGCCTCTTAGATATTTAGTTTTGTTGTTGGTGCTTTTTAGATATTTAGTTTTGTTGTTGGTGAAAATAATTTCATTTGAATAAGATGAAATGAAGAGATAATCTATTTATTGACAAAATTTATTTTATTATTATGTATTTTTATTAATTTACTAGAAATAAATTACATTTACATTCTCAGAATGGAAAGATATCTCTACTGAGCTATAAATGTATTGGATTATTCTTACAAATCTCAACAACATTGTATTGTAGATATACACTACTGCATTTTTGTTTTTACAAATCTGTTTAAAAATGTGAGGATGATGTTAATTTGCTAATTTTCTTTTTGCAGAAGCAAACATGCTTTATCTGGAGAGTTCAGCAAGAATTGGATTTTCATATTCTAACGATCCATCGTATTATATGGGTGCCAATGACACTAAACAGGTATCAGGTGCAAATTACAGGTTAAACTTTCTATGATACTACATAGGTATGGTATGTAACATAGCAGTGTGAGTCTGCAAACCAGCCAATCACAAATTATCAAAAAATTGATTTTTGTGTTTTGAAAATAATAACTCACCACTATGGGTATTTAGTTCCATAGGTTACATATAGACGAATAATAAAATGGAAATATAAATTTGGAATAATTAAGAAAATGTTTTTTAATTTAAAAATAATAATAATAGAAATGTATTTTTGGAAAACTTTGGTTATGGTTATGAAATTGGGTAAACTAATACATGGTCAAAGTCTTTTGACCACGAGGTGAAAAGCTAGAGTCACTGATGGAGGCAAGGACTAAAAAGGTAGGAATAATTGTTAAACACTCTCGAGGCAATTACTGAAGTTTGTATTGAAAATACATGAGTAGTGTGGGTTTACCTATTCCTCCACCAACAAGATTCAGATAGCATTTGTGGGACCACTAAGGTACTCATCATTTCCACAACTATCACAACATACCTTTAAAAAAATTCACGACCACATTTTAACAGATTAACTAGGATAAGCATGGAATGGCTTAATTCCCTTTGCCTTTGATAAAAGTTGCAACTAGGCAATTGAAGTTTTCCATTTATTGTTGGATTTAAATATGTTTTTTTGGTTCGTGAAATAATAAATCAAATAATGTTATATAATTATTATTATTTTAATTGGTTTTGTTCTTGCAATTATTGTTTCCTAAGTTAAAAACCTCCAAAATTCATCATTCTTTTTAACAAGTGTTGCATGGCAGATGCAATCGAATATAGACATGTGGGTAGGAAGTTGAAGTACATGTGGTTTTCATGCAGAATACAGTATTTCAGAATTAGTTTTTTTCCAAAATTTATCAAAAAAAATTAACATTTAAAAGATTCTTGGACACAAAAAATTTAGCATTCACGAAGTAGTTTTCTACATACGTTCGTGGACAAAAACACCAAAAAATAGTTGGATCGTTGGTTCTCGGGCTGGCGGGCTGAAAGTTGGATTTATGTTGTTTTGTGCACTAAAAATAGCACCCAGAGTTCCGAGACATACAAATTGACAATTGGACTTGTGGACTATTTGAAATTTAAGGGCCTACGTCTGTTACATTGGTTTGTGGACAAAAGAATAAAAAAACTAGCATTCCTGAATTAGTTGTCTTTAAAACAAGGGCTCTTGGACACAATAAATTGAAATTTATCAAATTATAGGTTCTTGGACAGCATAAATTATACATACCACATATCTTATTTGATTAAGTAGATATACAGAGCATGCACGGAACCCTCATTCCGGGTTCTCGGGCTGGCGGGCTGAAAATTGGGGTTATGTTGTTCCGTGCCCTACAAATAGCACTGAGAGTTCTGCGATATACAAATTGACAAGTGGTCTTGCGGATATTTGAATTTTTGGATCGCGGGTTTTCGGGGTGGCGAGCTGAAAATTGTGCTTATGTTGTTATGTGCCCTACAAATAGCACCCAGAGTTCCAAGACATACAAATTGACAATCGGACTTGTGGACTATTTGAAATTTAAGGGCCTACGTTTGTTACATAAGTTCGTGGACAAAAGCACAAAAAAACTAGCATTCCCAAATTAGTTTTCTTTAAAACAAGGGCTCCTTGACACAATTTATCAAATTATAGGTTCCTGGACAGCATAAATTATACATACCAAATATGTAATTTGATTAAGTAGATATACAGAGCATGCACAGAACCCTCATTCCGGGTTCTCGGGCTAGCGGGCTGAAAATTGGGCTTGTGTTGTTTTTTCCCCCTTCAAATAGAACCGAGAGTTCCGCGATATAGAAATTGACAATCAGACTTGCGGACTATTTGAATTTTTGGATCGCAGGTTCTCGGGCTAGCGGGCTGAAAATTGGGCTTATGTTGTTCTATGCCCTACAAATAGCACGCAGAGTTCCGCGATATACAAATTGACAATCAAACTTGCGGACTATTTGAAATTTAAGGGCCTACGTCTGTTACATACCCTTATTCCGGGTTCTCGGTCTGGCAGGCTGAAAATTGGGCTTCTGTTGTTCCATGCCCTACAAAAAGCATCGAGATTTCCGCGATATACAAATTGACAATCAGATTTGGAGACTATTTGAATTTTAAGGGCCTACGTCTGTTACATAGGTTCGTGGACGAAAGCACAAAAAAACTAGCATTTTCGAATTAGTTTTCTTTAAAACAAGGGCTCTCGGACACAAGAAATTGAAATTTATCAAATTATAC
Organism: Picea mariana; assembly: GCA_032191745.1. NCBI lineage: Eukaryota > Viridiplantae > Streptophyta > Pinopsida > Pinales > Pinaceae > Picea > Picea mariana. Next base: position 71,913 of record JASDQU010502981.1, on the reverse strand, counting down.
ATACCAAATATGTAATTTGACTAACTAGATATATAAAGCATGCACGGAACCCTCATTCCATAGTTAGCCAGTTTTTTGGATCGCGGATTCTCGGGCTGGAGACCTGAAAATTGGGCTTATGTTGTTCATTGCCCTATAAAAAGCATCGAGAGTTCCGCGATATACAAATTGACAATTGGACTTGCGAACAAAATTTTAAGGGGCTCGTGTCAAAAAAATTTAGCAATCACGAATTAGTTTTCTTTACATATGTTTTACATATGCTGGTGGACACAAGCACAAAAAAATAGTACTAGTGTATGTTACATAGGGTGGTGGACAAAAGTACCAAAATAATAGCATTACCGAATTTGTTTTCTTTAGAGTTCTGTGATATACAAATTGACAATCATATTTGCAGACTATTTGAATTTTAAGAGCCTACGTCTGTTACATAGGTTCATGGACAAAAGCACAAAAAAACTAGCATTCCCGAATTAGTTTTCTTTAAAACAAGGGCTCCTAGACACAAGAAATTGAAATTTATCAAATTATACATACCAAATATGTAATTTGACTAACTAGATATATAGAGCATGCACGGAACCCTCATTCCATACTTAGCCAGTTTTTGGATCGCAGGTTCTTGGGCTGGGGACCTGAAAATTGGGTTTTTGTTGTTCTGTGCTCTACAAAAAGCACCGAGAGTTCTGCGATATGCAAATTGACAATTGGACTTGCGGACTATTTGAATTTTAAGAGGCTTGTGTCAAAAAAATTTAGCAGCCACGAATTAGTTTTCTTTACATTTTTTACATATGTTGGTGGACAAAAGCACAAAAAAATAGTATTGATGTCTGTTACATAGGGTGGTGGACAGAAGAACAAAAAAAATAGCATTCCCGAATTTGTTTTCTTTAAAACAAGGGCTCCTGGACACAAGAAATTGAAATTTATCAAATTATTGGTTCTTGGACAGCATAAATTATACATACCAAATACATAATAATATAAAGTAGATATTTACTTTTATACATACGAAATATGTACTTTTATAAAGTATGGGGATGAGATTTATGTGGGCCTTTGTTGTTCCATGGCCTACAAAGAGTCTCGTAAAGGGCCTCTGTGGCAAGCAGTATAAAGGACAGGTGGTAAAGATGCAAGAAATGACATACTCTCTATATGTGTGAGTAGCAAAAAGTAGTGAACACAATTTTATGACATTTATATAAAATAATAATAAAACGTGTTACATATTCCTGGAAATTTAAAGAAACATGTGTGTGTGTGTGTGTGTGTGTGTGTGTGTGTGTGTGTGTGTTTTGAATATGATATCTCAAATTTGAG
>JASDQU010502981.1:24670-40971 GCA_032191745.1 Picea mariana | reverse complement strand
TTCCTGTTTCACTCCGGTGATCTTGTGATACTGATCCTGCAATGAAACACAAACCAACCAAAGTGAAAGCAGTAAAGTATATTCAATGACAACCTATGCATATGATCAAGAAATTATGCAATAAAATAAAGATAATTATATGGGAAAGAAACAGGCCATTATATTATATTAATAATAGGAAGAGAGATTACAACCGGATGCCTTGATGTCGTAAGGTTCCTTCCAATGATTCCTTGCTTCCCACACACTTCTTGCTCCAATGGATTCTAAGACTATAGATCTGATATCTATCTTGAGAAAGAAAAGCTCAAAGCCACTCTAACCAAGCTAATAATTCTAAGCCAAATTCAACTAATCTCAAAGGCTCAAGAACTTTCCAACCCAATCAAGCTAACTTTCTCCATGAGAGCTCCTCTCCTTTTATAAGATGAAGAGGATAAGGTGAGGAGGTTAGGATGATCCCACTGAATCATGAAAGCGAGTAAGATCCAAATCATTCAGAGGCCACCTCACCATAGAAGCTTCTCCTTCTAGAAGCATTGAGAAAATGCCCATTTTTACCATGTACGAAGGTCGTCGTGACCTAGCTATAGTGCAGCCTACGGAAACTCTGTGCCCTAGCTATAGTGCAGCCTGTGGAAATCAGGCATTTCCGCACCCTAGCTATGGTGCAACCCACATAAATCCTCCAAAATAGGGTTTTTACAGAGGAAAACACAACTTCTTCTCTCAAGAAAAGTTCTTCCGGCTTCTTTCTTTAGGAATTTAGTCCACTGACCCTTTTGAAGGCAACATATAGGTTTACATCATTAAAGATCATAGGGATGATGAAAATAATGTGTAACAACATGGTTTTAAAATCCATGGTGGTATTTTACCCATGGTATGTTGAAAAAAAAAAGGGGGGGGGAGGAATTGGGAATTAATTATTTATTTAATAAAAGTTTTGTCTTTTCAAATGAACATGACTTTTCATATAGAACTAATGGTAAGGTATAAAAGGAGAAGAGGGTTGTGAGAAACATAGTGTGTGGGTGAAAATATAATATTTTATGCATGTTATTTGAGGAGCGACGATTTAATATCATTCAAGGAGCAACGATTAAATATTAGCGAAGATCGTATCTGGTGTTCTAGCAAACAGATCTAGCATTCTAGAAAGCAAAACTTGTAAAGGAAGATCTAAGGCAGAACCAGAAGAAGAAACAAGAAGATTTGGTGAAGGAAGAGAAAAATAAGAAGGAGCGAGCACCGATCAGATTGGGTGAAAGTAGAAGGAGCGAGCGTGTAATGTTCCCAAGCCAATTTTTTCACTTGGAACACTAATTGACCACTGGTTATCTTGTGTTTGTGTGTGTGTTTGCAGTTTGTCTTCTTAAGTTTGGCCTTAGGGTTTTGTTGGCAGCCAATTCACTTTTTACCGTTGTCTTATAATCTGCCTACACCTTTGTTTTGCAAACATCAATTTTTCGTCGCAATTTTTCAAATAAACGACACTACTATTTTTCGCGACATTTGCACATTTGCCTTCGTTTTGTTTTCACGACTGTAAGCGTGAAAACATTGGTCTTTCGAAGTCACATAAAAATCATTATTTGAACTGTCATTATCTCTTTTGTCGATATGACTATTGCGCTTACCTTGTATTTATCATTATACAGCTGGCAAGATCCTTTGATCGGTATTCATGCTTCGTTTGATTGTGTGATTTGGTTTCATTGAGTTTGTAATGCATTGGCATTTGGACTCGCAATTTATTTGACCTACTCGATCATTGGTTCCATGAAAATACATAGGGTTTATGATTAAATCTCTCATATATATCTTTTTAATATCATGCCTATGACTATGTTTTCATAACTATTGGTTGGTTGATTATATGAATATCCATTGGCACATTGGTTAAACTATTGGTTATATGAGCTGATACATTGCCGCATAGTTGAGTTTGGTATTGGTTTTAATTTGAATGTCGATGGTTCAAAACTTTGGCACGACGTTGATAGCACGTTGGTTTACACACTTACCATTTGATTCGTTGATTGGGCAAATGACTTGATTGTTGAACTACTATAATGGATTGAACAACTATGTAAATCGACGGTTGTACTTTGGCAATAATTGTTTTGCATGGCAGAGATAAGATCCACCACCTTCGCACAATGGCATTTATGCCTATCCCTTCACCGTTCACTTCTGTTAGCTCGGGTAGCTCTGCTCCTGTGAGTGCTATGACCTAAACCCTCGGCTTACCATGTGCTCGGCTCCATGGTACCAGTCATGCGAATCGAGACAAACGGAAACCAGGCCCTGTTAATGTTTGACAATGCCCGCAAAGACTTGGAGGATAACGGATGGCTCACCTTCGTGCAACGATTTGAGGGTTTTAATCTCTGTGTGGCACGACAGTTTTCCATGACGTTTGATGGCTGTAGAGCCAAGGTGAGCGACATCCAGTTGGAAATCGATGAGAAATTTATTAGCTCTGCTACAGGGTTACCTGCCACAGGACAACGTTGGTTTAATAATTGTAAGGTCGAGGAGGTGCCATGGACATTGTTGTTTCTCTCGCGCAAAGTCACCTCTTGTGATAGAGGTATGCTCGTCTTTGCACTTAAACCACGATGGCACGATACTTTGATGGTAGTCAAGTAGTTCGTGACCTGTGAAGGTCGATACAGACTCGTTTTTCTCTACCACCTGCGTTTGTTAATGGTTTTTATGGGATACTCATTGAATATGCCCTTTTACTTTCATCGTAGCCTATATAAAATGTCTAAGAAGTTTAAAAGGCAGAAGGCTGACAGCAGCCTGTTCCACCATGGACTTATCAAACTTATCGTTGTGTATCATTTGAGTTTGCATGGTGATAACTGGAGAGCCTTCATCGCTCGTAATGGTTTTGAGGATTTAGACCTTGTCCCGGTTGACAAGCCTGTGGTAATTGAAACCAAGGCCGAGCCGCCTGTACCCTTACATGTTCTACTGCCCAAACCCTTGGCCGACCCTGGTGTTGACTTACCAAACATTGGAAATGAGAAGTCTGAGGCTACTAAAAGGCCTGTGAGCAAAAATCCCAAGGTAAACCTTATTGCTAATGCCAAGGGTAAAAAGAACGCTCGTTTGATTTCAAGGATGGCCAAAAACAAACCTAAACCCTCTGCCGAGACAAACCCTATCGTCCTAAGTGAGGATTCTGACTCTGATGTTGAACTTTTTCTAGCCAGTGAATACCCTTACTCGCAGGGTTTATGCCCCGAACCACCTTACGATTTCGTAACAAATCTTCCCCCTTGCCTAAGAAACGACCCTAGCTACCCTGGTATTAAGTTGCCTAACAAAACCCTCAACAATGTGACCAAACCCTCGCCTGCTCTTTCGAACCCCACACAGTCTTCCTGTAACCAATGCGATTTATGGTTGGAACGATACTACATTGATGTTCCCCTACTCCAATCAAAAATTCAATCGCTGGAAGATCAAATTGCAGTGTTGTCCAATCAAAGAAACCAGCTCCAAGCAATTGATAAGAAACAGAAGACAACAGGCTCGATCCTTTTCAAAAACGTTGAATCGGCTACGGCAGTTATCAACTCCAAATTGGCATGATCAAGTTGTCTCGTCGCTATACAGGTATAGATTTTAATATCATTTTAGTTGTGTGAGTGAATAGATTGATATAATGGTTTGAATTATGTTTTCGAATAGCTCTGTTTACATTTTGAAATGGCTCTGTTATAATGTGTGCATCCTGTACATTGTTTCGTTTTGCTAAAAATAAGAGAAATTTTGATTTGGTATATGATTTGATTATTCCCAGTATAGCCATCGATAGATTTGGATTGGATTTGAATGGTTTTCGTTTGGATTTGATTGATTAGTTTGCTTGATTGAGTTAACAAAATTGTTGATTTTCTTTCAATTCAATTCGTTTTGTATCCATTCCGAACAGGAAGCTTCACGATCAATTTAGAATGTGATTCGTTTGGATTTGATTCTGTTATGATCCATATGCTGTGGTTGGTAAATGATTTTATTGAGTTTGGTTGTTACGATATGTCATGTAATCTTCTTAGAACGAGAATGCAACTCTGTTCAGTTTCAATTCAAAAAGAACGACTCTGCTTTTATAAAAACAATATGCTCATTTAAGTCTGTGCAAGTGCACCCGAATCATGGAATGGATTCGATTCCTAACAACTATGTTAAACCTCAGCCGATTGATTTGCTTGATTAGATTGCTATTAGTTCGATCATTCTTATGAGTTGGATTCTGATTGTAATTGCTGCTCTGTTCGATTTTAAATTTGTAAAACGAATTGGTCAAACCCGGTTATAATTCATTTGATTGGAACGATTTTGATCAAAGTCAATCGATCTTGTTTGCCCACTGTGCAATAAAAAACGACCGGATATCTATTACGAACTCTGTTACTAATTGATTGATCTCATTACGATTTCGTTTGCAGACAGTTACGCGCCAGTTTTGGTTTAATTCACTTATGGTATAAATCAGTTGCTATGTCGTTACAGCTATAACAATTGGAAAATGATTTTGTTTGAATTCGGTCGTATCTCATGTTTAACCATTACCTACCATTTGTTTTGATTATAATCGTTTCAATTGATATCAAAACGACTTCAGAACTGTTGGATTCGATTTGTTGTGAAACGATTATGCTGTTGTTCCATATGATTTTGTCACCCGACTTGGTGGTAACAAACAAAACAGAGTATGCCTATCTCTGTAGTCATTTAATTGATTTGGATCTTGTTTGATTTCGAATGGTAAAATAATTTCAAATTAAATGATTCGTTTTCAAATGGCTATTGGATGTCAATTAAATGGAATTCTTTAAAAGATTTTCAATTAATTTCAATGTTGATTCTTTGTCTTATTTAGACCAGCTACAGAATCGCAAGATTCTGTAGCTAGGTCTGTAGATTTAGATTTTTATTATTTTTTTAACAAATATCATTCTAACTTGTTCATGTTTGGTCCTTTTCAGGTGAATTCGAATTGCATGGGATTTGATGGACAATCTAGAGGATATTTGTGTGTCTAGTTTTATTTTAGTTTCCCAGTTTAGTTGAACTTGGGATATCTTCCCAGATTTTATGTAAACAGTTTTTTAACTGCCACATGGAGGTTTTACCCTGTGGAAAACCTTTAAATACTTATTATTTTTTGTAATAAGGGGCATCCTCACTTGTGGGAGAACCAGGCTATGGAATTCTAATACAAACTGAGACAGAAGTTGATGTTCTGCTACAGCTTTCGCTTTCATAATATCAATCTTTTGTTTCATGTTTATGCTTATCTATTTGCATTTGATTAGTGACTACTTTAGATATCATTGTCTTTTGTAAAATGATATGTTTTAATTAATATGATCCATGTCTGATTTCTTTCACTAATTTAAAAAACACAACAATTACTTTGTTCAGTTAATGAATGACAGATTTCTCTTCGTCATCAATTGAATGATTTTGTATAAGTCTTTACATACGGGTTTATCTAATTGTAAAGATTTATAAATTATATGATTGTTGTGATTTTTATGTCTTGTTTGTCCTGTAAACAAACTTGAAGAGCATCGCAGCTATCGTTTACGAGAAGCTTCTGGATTATTCGGTGCGGGTTTCCTCCCTCCGATCTGCTAACATAGTCATCATACACAGGGCAAACCTGGAGCGTTTCCAGGTCAGTTTGTTATTAATTCGTTTATTATATTAGTAGTTTAGTTAGATATATGTTTTAGTTTAGATTAGTAATTAGAATTAGTATATTAGTAGTTTAGTTTAGTTAGTTTATGTTTTATCTCTATTCATAAAATTATAAAATCAACAAAAAATATATGTCTCTGTCTTAGGGCAGAATGCAAATGAGTTTTTCAGGTTTTATTCAAATCTGTAAATTGTAGATATTGTACATTTTGTGAATAAGTTATATTTCAGTTAGTAGTTAGTTAGTTAATTAGTTTGAGTTAGTTTAGTATTAGATAGTAGATTGTATGTATAGAATAGTTAGATTAGTTAGTTAGTTTTAGTTAGATTAGTTTATTAGTTTGTTTCATTTAGTTTTAGTTAGATTAGTTAGTCTAGATTAGTTTTCTTTTTGTTTTCTTAGGACCTTAGATCGGCTAACGGAGCCGCTAAACTCGTCAGGGTGGTTCATCCCAAACGGCTTGTGTTATTAGACAACCCCGGACCGGTTCCACTCTTCCAGTTGACGGACGGTCGATTTCGCCCGTCAACAGGTTTATATTCAGTTATCAAGCATAGATTTGAGGATATAATCAATGGAAATACAAGATATGACCAGTACACAAGATATGGAACCAAACAGCATAGATCTGACCTTTATTAATATGATAAGCAAGAACCTAATAGAAAGAGGATGCAAATCTGGAATAACATCATATCACTCCAGAAGATAAGATATGAACTGCTACAAAATGTTCCCGACAAGAAGATGCAAGCCTCCAAAGGTTGAATACAAAATGAAGATCAATATAAAAGAACCAGGGTGTAGTCCAAACCCCCCTGGCTAATGGTACATCCTCCTAAGAAGCTGAGAAGACCCAAGGTTTCGGCCTAGCTGAAGGAAGCCTCCAAATAGAATCAAACTCCACAAAATTGTAGATCAAGGCAAGTAGAATCCCTCCCCAAAGTCTCAAGCCAAGATTCCAAGATCTACCTTTCCAAACTATTGAATCCTCAATCAAGACTGTGCCCCCCTGAATACTACCAAGCTCAATATTTTGGCCTTGATGAAAGAGGCCTCCAAATGACTTGAAATTCCCTAGAAATATAGATCGGGACACTGCAAGTCACTAGGTGAATTCTCCTGGTCAGATCTGAAGTATAACCCCTCCAAACTGAGTAGATATGAATCACAATAGCACCCTCCTTCTTCCCAAAACATGCCAACGCTCTAAGAAATCAATCTGCAAGAGTAACCCTCTCAAATTGCACTAGATCTGATGATTGAGGCTCTGCAAGAAGAACCTAGGTGTTGGAATGTCCAAAAGCCTTGTCAAGCTCCTAGATCAAACTTCTCTTCGAAGAATGATGTGCCCCCTTGCTGGAAACCCTCAAGGGTACGACCTTCTGCTCTCCTGGATGAATGATGGTACCTGTGAATGTTGTAGAATGGTGTGGGAGGAGTATTGCATCCCCAAGACCAAGCTTGGAACAAGATGGGTGGAATCTTTCACCACCGAGTTGTTCTCTAGGGTTTGTATTCTCAAAACCCTTAAAATTGTGTGCTCAAGAGCCCAATAGAAAAATGCATAATAATCCAATATGGTTGAGAGGTGCGCCCTAGGCTTTCATTTATACCTCTTTCTATTCCTCTGTTGAGTTAAGTTAACCCTTAGGTTCAACTCCTAACTCAACCTTAAGCGCTCTAATCCTCCAGTGAGTTACTTTTTACCTTTTCAAGTCAACTACAAATTATAACATTGAGTTTAGTTGACTTTTTCCCATGTTGCATGAGAATATAGTCTGGTGGGGATGACTAGACTATTGAGTCTCTCCAAACCTCTTCATCAAGAGGTGGGGGACATTACAGTCTCCCCTGCTAGAAATTGCTTGTCCACAAGAAATTCTAAGCATGTCTCTTGTATCACTTGTTCACTCTCCCACGTAGCATCCTCAATAGGAAGATCCTTCAACTTGACTAAGTATTCCTTGATGCTTCTCCTCCAGAGTTTCTTCTATTGAACCTCAATTATTTTCTTTGGCATTAGTACCAGCTGCCCCTCTTCATCTAAGGGTGGCAGTACCTCAAGTGGGGTGATGTGTTGGCCAATGGCCCTCTTCAAGCATGACACATGAAATACGTTGTGAATCTTGTTGCCCTGTGGAAGCTCAAGTTCATAAGCCACGACCCCTACCTTCCTGTTGATCCTGTCGGGTCCAAAAAATCGAGGTTGGATTTTTTCTGATCCGCTTATTTTGATAGAAGCATGCCTGTAAGGTTGGACTCTTAAGTAGATCAAATCACCAACCTCAAATGTATGCTCTATCTTGTGTTTGTCTGCCTGAACTTTTTGTTGATTATGTGCCCTTTGCAGATGATCTTTTAACTCCCTGAGTATGTCCTCACTCTGCTGCACCCAATATTGTACCATAGGGTCTCTTCTATCACCGAAGGCAATATCTACAAAGGAGAGAGGGTCATAATTGTACAAGGCCCTGAATGGAGTCATACCAATGGACATATGATGAGTGGTGTTGTAAAAGTACTCCCCCAGGTGTAGCCACCTAACCCACGCCTTTTGTTGTCCTGCTACATAGTTTATGAGGTAGCCTTCCACCCATTTGTTGACTATTTTAGTTTTCCCATCAATCTGAGGGTGGTAACTGGTGATAGGGATCAAATTTGTACCAACTATCCTGAATAAGTCCTGCCAAAAGGTGCTCATAAATTGGCTATCTCTATCACTAAAAATAGTATTGGGCAACCAGTGTAGCCTGAAGATCTCTCTGAAGAAAAAATATGCAACCTGTGTTGCGCTGAAGTCTGTGGCAATGGAGAAGAAGTGTGCAAACTTAGTTAACTTTTCCACCACCACGAAAATACAGTCTTTCCCATGTTCCCTTGGCAATCCTGTGATGAATTCCATGGAGATGCTTTCCCATTTGTGCTCTAGAATGGGTAAAGGTTATAACAATCCTATTGGATGGGTATGCTCATCCTTTTTTTCCTAGAAAGTAGTGCACTCTTTGATGTGGCACACTACATCTTCTTTGAGACCCCTCCATGAAAACCTTTCCCATACGTGTCTGTATGTTTTGACAATGCCTTGGTGCCCTGCCACCGGTGAATCATGACATGCATGTAGTATCTTGGCCTTGAAGGTTGACTTAGGAACCAAGAAAATTTGGCCCTTGTAGTAGATGATGTCATCTATGATTCTGAAGTTGTCATCCTGTATCTGCCCATCCATCAACTGACAAGTGAACTGGTTTTTGGAGTATTCCACCAAGAGGTGGCCTTCTAGTCAACTGAGATATCGGTCATAGCATAAACTGATGACCTTCTAGATAATGCATCTGCAACTATGTTATTCTTCCCCTTGACAAATTCAATGTCAAAATCATAGGCCTGTATCTTGTTGACCCACTTATGTTGTCTCTCATTCAAGTCCTTCTATTCCAAGAAGTACTTAAGGCTGTTGTGATTTGATCTCACTACAAATCTTGCCCCTACCAAGAATTTGCTAAATTTGGCCCAGGCATGCATGATGGCCAGCATTTATTTATCGTATATAGTGTAAAGAAGCCAGGACCCCTCAACTTTCGGCTCTCATAGGCAAGGGGATGCCTATTCTGCATCAATACAGCTCCAATGCCCTCTCTAGATGCATCACACTCCAATGTTAAGGGTTGGCCGAAATCTGGCAAGGCTAAAACTGGGCATGTGCTCATTACCTTTTTCATCTTGTCAAATGTAGACTGTGCCTCTTCACTCCATATGAAAGCCCCTTTCTTGGTCAAATCGGTCAAGGGATCACAAATTTCTAAGAACCCCTTGATGAACCTCCTGTAATAACTGCAAATGCCGAGAAACCCCCTCAACTCTGTAAGAGTCTTAGGTGTGGGCCAATCAAGTATCGTTTGGATCTTCTCTTGGTGTACATGTACCCCCTTTACTCCAATGATGTACCCCAAGTAGAGGACCTCTGTCATCCCAAATTCACATTTGTACTCCTTAGAATAGAAGGATTGGTCCTCCATTATGGATAAAATCTATTCCATATGCTGAAGATGTTCCTCCCAAGTCCTACTATAGATCAACAAGTCATCAAAAAACACAAGAAGGTGCCTCCTCAACTGCTTGTTGAAGACATGATTCATGCATGACTGAAATGTGGTTGGCACATTGGTCAATCCAAATGGCATCACTAGGAATTCATAGTGGTCGTAGTGGCACCTGAAGGCAGTTTTGGGGATGTCATGCTCCCTCATTTTGATCTGATGATAACCAGAGTGCAAGTCAATCTTGGTGAAGTACACAGCCCCATGGAGTTCATCCAATAACTCATCAATCCTTGGGATGGGATACATGTTCTTAATAATCTTCTTGTTTAATGCCCTACAATCAATGCACATGCGTCGTGTTCCATCCTTCTTCTTGACTAGTACCACTAAAGATGCAAAAGGACTGGAACTTGGTCTAATGTGACCCATGTCTAACAGTTCTTTGATGGCCTTCGCTATCTCATCCTTGTACTTCTTTGGGTGTCTGTAGGGAGTGGATGACTGGTTTCTCCCCCTCTTCCAGCTCTATGATATTCTCAAACCCCCTATTTGGTGGGACTCCAAGTTGAATGGGCCCAAACACCTTGATATGTTTTTCTATGATCCTCCGAATCTCTGGTGCATAGTGAGCCTTTCCTTTCTTGTCCACACATACCGAAATCTTACACTCAGCAGCATATACAATCTCTTCTCTTCTGAAAATGGCCTCCATACGCTTTGTTGTAACTACTCTGGCTGTGTTTTCGGACATGCCCCTAAGAACTACCTTTCTCCCACTCTCCTCTGTGAAATACATCTCCATAGTCTTGTAGTTGGTGGTGATTGGCCCCAACGTACTAAGCCACTGAACTCCAAGGATTATGTTTGTATCAGGGAGGTCCATCACATAGAAATCATATGCTAAGTCATGTCTACCCAGTGTAAGATTCCTCCCCAGAATATACCTGTTACAGGGCATGGTGCTTCCTCCTGCCACCTCCACCTTGAATCCTTCAAATTCAACTGTGGGTATTTTCCTCCTTTGTAGTAGTGTTGAGTCAATGAAGTTGTGTGATGCACCCCCATCAATGAGAACCGAAACCTTTTTCCCTTGCAATACCCCTCTCATCCTGAAGGTGTTATACTTGGGTACCCCACTGATGGATGCTAATGTAGCCTTCTCCTCTGTTGCACTGTCGTGACCTGTAGCCTCCTCTTCTATAGTTTCGGTGGTGTCTGATTCTATGTTCTGGATGTGGCCGAAATCTTCATCCTCCTCATTATCATATGTTACCTCAATGTAATGAGCCTTGCCATGACCCATACATTTGTGGGATGGATCCCAAGGCTCTTTGCATGTGTAGCATAGATGTTTTCTTCTCAGTTCTCTTGTAGTGTTCTCATCCATCCTACATCTTCCCATGTCAAACCCCCTTGGGTCTCTTCCTCCTTGATTCATAGGAGGTATTTGGTCTCTTCCTCCGGTATTTAGAGGTGTTCTAGGGGTAAATTTAGACTTTTTTGTTGGGCCTAGATCTTTAGTCCTCCATATGACATCCTATAAGTTGGTAGGCTTGAAAGCTTTGACCCAACCCTTTAAGGGTTCCATCAACCCTTCTGTGAAAAGCATCATGAGTCTTGACTGAGATACATCTTGCACAATAACTTCTAACCTTTGAAACTCCTCAATATATTCTTCTGATGATCCCGTCTGCCTGAGTTGGGTGAGTTCCCTAAAATGTAGTTATGGATCCCCCTGGTCAAACCTATCAATAAGCCTCTATGTAAACTATGTGTAAGCCACCATCTGATTGTGGCCAAGTGTAGTCAAACCATGTTACCACCAGTCATGATATTTTCCCTCCAAGTACATGGTGACAAACTTGATGACATCCATCTCTCTAATGGGGTTAAGCTACAGGTAAGTATCCAATTTTTGCACCCACGCTTGTGCAGTCATATTGGCTGAACCATCAAAATAGGGAATTTCCATCTTTCCAGCCCTGCGCTCTAACTCATAGTTGTTCCTGTGGTACGGCCTTTGAGTTTTTCCTCTGAATTTGATCCCACAATACTAATCCAAGGTGATTTGTCTTTGGAATGGTATGTTTAGTGAGTTATATTCCTTGACATACTGCTCAAAGTTGTCATCAAATTTGTCTTGGTAGCCTGGTTGTGGCTGCTCATCCAAGAATGAAGGAAGATAGGGCCTATGGGTGGACCTACTGTGTGTCTGCCCCTATGGTGCACCTCCTTCATGACTTTGTCCCTCAGTGTGATAGTGGGGAATGTACTCTTGTTGATGTCTATACCCTCCATGAGATCGACTAGCCTCTATGTTGGTATATGTTTCATGTCCCTTTCCTCCATGAGTCAAGTGTAATAGTACCTGTGAGATCTTATCTTGGTTGCAACTTACCTTCTCTAAGGTTTCCCTCGACGCACTCTGACTTATGCGTGATGCCTCCTGGTTTTCTTGTAAGTGTGTGACCAACACACTCTCTATCTAGAGTATGGACTTACGTAGTTCCCGTGTCAAGGTTGCTAAGACCTATGGCTCACTGTCCTCACCTGAGCCTTCCATATCGGGCTCTGCCTCACCTGTCTATTTCCTTCCTCTACCCATATAAATTCCACTGAACTTCTGCATGCACTAATCCTCACATGATGGGAGGATCAAAGCTCTAATACCACTGTAATATTCCCAAGCCAATTTTTTCGCTTGGAACACTAACTGACCATTGGTTATCTTGTGTTTGTGTGTGTGTTTGCAGGTTGTCTTCTTAAGTTCGGCCTTAGGGTTTATATTCAGTTGTCAAGCATATATCTGAGGATATAATCAATGGAAATACAAGATATGACCAGTACACAAGATATGGAACCAAACAACATAGATCCGACCTTTATCAATATGACAAGAAAGAACATGATACATAGAGGATGAAAATCTGGAATAACATCAGATCGCTCCAAAAGATAAGATATGAGCTACTACAAAATGCTCCCGACAAAAAGATACAAGCCTTCGAAGGTTGAATACAAAATGAAGATCAATATAGAAGAACCAGGGTGTAGCCCAAACCCCCCTGGTTGATGGTATGTCCTCCTAAGAAGCTGAGAAGACCCAAGGTTTCGGCCTAGTTGAATAAAGCCTCCAAATAGAATCAAACTCCACATAATGATAGATTAGGGAAAGTAGAAGCCCTCCTTGAAGTCTCAAGCCAAGATGCCAAGATCTAACCCTCCAAACTGTTGAATCCGCAATCAAGACTACGGCCCCCTAAATACTGCCAAGATCAATATTTTGGCCCTGATGAAAGAGGTCTCCAAATGCCTTGAAATTCCTTAGAAAGATAGATCAGGACACTGTAAGTCACTAGGTGAAGTCTCCTGGTCAGATCTGAAGTATAACCCCTCCAAACTGAGTAGATATGAATCACAATAGTGCCCTCCTGCTTCCCAAAATGTGTCAATGCTCTAGGAAATCAATCTGCAAGACTAACCCTCTTAAATTGCACTAGATATGATGATTCAGGTCCTGTAAGAAGAACCCATGTGCTAGAATGTCCAAAAGCCTTGTCAATCTTTTGGATCGAACTTGTCTCCAAAGAATGATGTGCCCCCTTGTTGGAAACCCTCAAGGGTACGACCTGTTGTTCTCCTGGATGAATGATGGTACCTGTGAATGTTGTAGAATGGTGTGGGCTCCCTGAGACCAAGCTTGGAACAATATGGGTGGAATATTTCACCACAGAGTTGTTCTCTAGGGTTTGTATTCTCAAAACCCTCAAAACTATGTGCTCAAGAGCCCAATAGCAAAATGCATAATAATTCAAGATGGTTGAAAGGTGCGCCCTAGGATTTCCTTTATACCTCTTTCTATTCCTCTGTTGAGTTAAGTTAACCCTTAGTTTCAACTCCTAACTCAACCTCAAGTGCTCTAATCCTCTAGTGAGTTACTTTTTACCTTTTCAAGTCAACTGCAAATTACAACATTGAGTTTAGCTGACTTTTCCCCATGTTGCATGAGACTATAGTCTAGTGGGTATGACTAGACTACTGAGTCTCTCCAAACCTCTTCATCAAGAGGTGGGGGACATTACAGGCCAATCAGATCTGACGAAAGAAGAAAGAGTGATTGTCGAGTTGATTTGGCGAAAGAAGAAGTAGTTTGCGCAGAGCAGATTTGGTGAAAGAAAAAGTAATGAGCGCAAGGAATATTTGGTGAAGACATAAGAAATAAACATACCAGTGAAGGAAATGCATATAAATAAATTGTAAACTTTTAATTATGTTGGTGTCTACAAAACAAACAACTGTGGGGATTGGTGTCTCCAATAGGTCGGTGCCTACAAACAACGGGGGGTATCGGTGTCTCGTGTTGGTCGGTGCCTACAAACAATAGAGGGGATCAATTTTTCATGTATTTCGGTGCCTACAAAAAGAAAAGGGGATCGATGTCTCCTATAGGTTGGTGCCTACAAACATTTGTAATCGTAGGTTGGTGCCTACAAATTTGTAAAAATAATTTTTTGTGGTTTTCCCCCTAAAGGGGTTCCACGTTAAATATTGTATATTCTAGTTGTGAGAGTTATGTGATTGCTTCATTGTGTTTTACAAATGTTAAAAATTAAAAGACAACCTTATATTGATTCACCCCTCTCCTTCTCATTATAAGTGTGTTCTCAACAATTTGATGTGATTTCACATCCCTATTTGAGATAATAGTATTGGGCATACCATGCAACCTGGAAATATCTTTCATGAAAACATCAACAACATATATATCTTTAAAAGTAGATTTAATTGGAATAAAATGAGTTGCCTTGCTCAGTTTATCCACCACTACCATGATTGCGTCATGTACTTGGTTGTTCTTGGAAAAATTGTGATGAAATCCATGGAAATAGTTTCCCACTTCCATTCAGGAATTTGCAATAGTCCTGCAGGGTGCTTATGTTCAACTTTAACCTATTGACACTCCAAGCACTTTGCGATATACTCTGCAATATGCTTTTTCATTCCTGGCCAATAAAACAATCGCCTTGCTGGCATTATAATTTTGTAATAACCAAGATGACCCACATTAGGTCTCCTTTGAAACTCATCCATAATAAGGTGTTTCAGTTATGTTGAATCAGGTGCATACAACATGTTTCCATACAACAATAACACATCTATTGTGAGTTGGTATTCCTCATACTTTTTTGTGTTTGGCTCTTGCTGCAAAATTTCCCTTACTAGATTGAAATGTTCATCCTATTGCAAGAGAGTTTTGGTTCTTTGCTTAATGTCAGACTCACGTACACTTGTTGTTGCTAGGTGTACTGTATGCACACTTTGGCTGAGTGCATATTCCACTCGATTTTCTTTCCCTTTTATATGTTTAATCTCGAAATAAAACTCATTGATTAGTGCCATCCACCTGGCCTATGTAGCATTTAATCATGAATGATCAAATGGATATTTCAGTTCACAATGATCTGTCATCAAGACAAATCTTTTCCCAAGCAAGTAATGCTTCCACATCTTTAACGTACACAAAATAGCTGCAAGCTCTGAGTCATGGGCGATGTATCAATGCTCATGCTCATTTAGCTTCTTTGATTCATAGCAAATCACATGTCCCTCTTGCATAAGAACTCCACCAAGTCCTTCCTTGCAAGCATCAATGCAGACTAAGAAATATTTATGAGGGTCTACAATCTTTAAAATAGGAGCATTGGTCAAGAGGTGTTTTAGTCATTTAAAGTTGGCTTCACATTTTTCTAACCATGTAAACTTCATCCCTTTTCTCTTCAGTGATGTAATGGGATGACCAATCTTGGAAAATCCTTTAATGAACCTCCTGTAATATCCAACTAATCCCATGAATGATCTTACCTCAATTACATTCCAAGGGGTTGCCCAATCCATGATTGCCTTGAGCTTCTCAGGATATGCTGCCACTCCCTCTTATGAATTTGTGTGGCCTAAATACTAAATTTACTTATGGAAGAAGTCACGCTTGCTATATTTGGCATATAGCTATTGATCTCTTAATACTTGTAACACCAACCTAAGATGTTCCTCATGCTCTTCCTTGGTCTTGAAATATACCGGGATATTGTCATTAAACACAAGAATGAACTTATCTAAATACTTGTTGAGAACATTGTTCATTAAACACATAAAAGTTGTCGGTGCATTAGCAAGACCAAAAGGCATTACCAGAAACTCATAGTGTCTATATCTTATTATAAAAATTGTCTTATGGATGTCTTAATCCTGACTTGGTGACATCTTGATCACGATTCAATTTTAGAAAATACTGTAGCTCCTATGAGTTGATAAAAAGTATCATCAATCATGGGAAATGGGTACTTGTTCTTGATGGTCATCTTGTTCACTTGTCGATAATCAATACACAACTACAAGGTAACATCATTTTTCTTCACAAACGACACGGGTGCTCCCAAAGGATACACTCGACCCGATATACCCTTTATCAATCATTTCCTTTAATCACACCTTTAACTCTACCAACTCTAGTGCACTCTTTCGGTAGGGTG
>JASDQU010502981.1:11107-24620 GCA_032191745.1 Picea mariana | reverse complement strand
ATGTTTAATCTCGAAATCAAACTCATTGATTAGTGCCATCCACCTGGCTTATGTAGCATTTAATCATGAATGATCAAATGGATATTTCAGTTCACAATGCTCTGTCATCAAGACAAATCTTCTCCCAAGCAAGTAATGCTTCCACATCTTTAATGCACGCACAATAGCTGCAACCTCTGAGTCATGGGCGATGTATCGATGCTCATGCTCATTTAGCTTCTTTGATTCATAACAAATCACATGTCCCTCTTGCATAAGAACTCCACCATGTCCTTCCTTGCAAGCATCAATGCAGACTAAGAAATATTTATGAGGGTCTGCAATCTTTAAAATAGGGGCATTGGCTAAGAGGTGTTTTAGTCGTTTAAAGTTGGCTTCACATTTTTCTAACCATGCAAACTTCATCCCTTTTCTCTTCAACGATGTAATGGGATGACCAATCTTGGAAAAACATTTAATGAACCTCCTGTAATATCCAACTAATCCCATGAATGATCTTACCTCGATTACATTCCGAGGGGTTATCCAATCCATGATTGCCTTGAGCTTCTTGGGATATGCTGCCACTCCCTCTTATGAATTTGTGTGGCCTAAATACTAAATTTACTTATGGAAGAAGTCACGCTTGCTATATTTGGCATATATCTAGTGATCTCTTAGCACCTGTAACACCAACCTAAGATTTTCCTCATGTTCTTCCTTGGTCTTGAAATATACCGGGATATTGTCAATAAACACAAGAATGAACTTATCTAAATACTTGTTGAGAACATTGTTCATTAAACACATAAAAGTTGTCGGTGCATTAGTAAGACCAAAAGGCATCACCAGAAACTCATAGTGTCTATATCTTATTATAAAAGTTGTCTTATGGATGTCTTCATCCTTAATCCTGACTTGGTGATATCTTGATCACGATTCAATTTTAGAAAATATTGTAGCTCCTATGAGTTGATAAAAAGTATCATCAATCATGGGAAATGGGTACTTGTTCTTGATGGTCATCTTGTTCACTTGTCGGTAATCAATACACAGCTACAAGGTAACATCATTTTTCTTCACGAACGACACGGGTGCTCCCAAAGGATACACTTGACCCGATATACCCTTTATCAATCATTTCCTTTAATCTTTAACTCTACCAACTCTAGTGCACTCTTTCGGTAGGGTAATTTTGATGTTAGTACTGCTCCTAGGACAAGATCTATTGAGAAATCAAGATCTCGCTTAGGAGGAAGTCCAAGTACCTTCTCTAGGAATACATCTCTGAATTCCCACAATACTGGGTGATCCTCAATCTTCAACTCTTTACTCTATGTTGCACTAAGTACTTGTATTGCATACAAGGGACACCATTTTTGACTAAACTTCTTGAGTTGCAGTGTCGATACCTTCCTCGCCGATACATGCTTTTGAATACCTTGCAACACCCTCAAGTTGCCTTCACTATTTTCACATTCCAAGGTCTTGTCATGGAAGTTCAATCTTGCTTTATGGACAAATAACCAATCCATGCCTATTAGCACAACATATGATCCTAAGGGTAGGATGTTTAATGTTTCTTGTGTATGCAGTACACTCATTTCAAATGGACTAGCCTCTATCACTTCTATTACTTTTCTCTTGGTTCTCATGGCTAACTGAACCAACCAYKCTCTTGCATGTTTCTTCCTTTGCAAGGCACATGTTTCAACAACTTGGGGYGAAACATAGCTAAGKTTAGAACTAGGGTCAATCAAAAGAGAAATGGGTTGTTTGGAAAATATGCCTTCCAACTCCACCACAAAAGCTTCATGGTCTTTTGTTTAATTCTCAACAATTGCATAAATTCTTGGCATGCTCTTGTCCACATCATGGCCACATCATTGACCGTAGTAGCCTCCTGAACATGGTAAACTCTTTTGTTTTCATGTTGTCTGTGAAGGAAATTTATCAATAGATGTGACTGTCCACAACCCCAAAATTATATAGGTCCTTTGTTTTTCTCCTCCACTTTCTCTCTTACTCACTCTATTGGCCTATTCCCACCCTGAGATGGAAATTTATGTTGGTGCATACACCTACTCGGATGATCGAACTGAGTGCCTCTCTTTGGATTCTTATATTGGGATGATTTAAATCCCTTCCTCTGAAATCCAAGCTTATCCTTTCTCTACCAATCCTTAAGAGGCTCCTAATTATTCTTGGATTGGTCATAACAACACTTGGCCTTCCTAATGGTGTCTTCCAAAGTCTTATGCTCATCAAACTCAATCATATCCTAATAGTATTGTGGTAATCCAAAGAGGAAGCACTATATCCTTGCTTTCTCATCCTTGAGGTAAGAGACATACCTCAGCAACTCTAAGAACCTATTGGCATAAGAATCCATGGTAAGTTTCCCCAACTTATGTTCATGGAACTCCTTAATCTTACCATCATAATACTTTTCCAATAAGTACGGCTTCTTGAATAATTTATTGAGCTACTTCCAGGTCAGCTGGATTTCCTTTAATATCTTAACTTCATTGAGGTCTTCCCACCATATGGAAGCCCCTACATTTAGATTTAAAATGGATATATTTGTCTTTGTATTTTATGAGTAGTTATGTACTCGAAAATACTTCCTTAATCCCAACAACCAATCCTCATCCTATTCTTCTTTCTTGATTTCTCCATCAAAGGTAGGTGGTTTTTCCTTCTCGAAATATTTCGTCAAAGAACTCTGTGAATGTCTCTTCTTCTTTCTCTTTTTGGGAACACTTAACCCAGTGTCATTGTTGGACAATCCCTCTATAGTGGTCTTTCAACAAGACGAATATGTGGAAGTATCTCTACTAGTCCTGCTTCTCCTGACATCTCGATACCTTTTCATGGAAGAAATTTTTCCCACATTGTTGTGAGTTGGTCCATGCTTCTGGATTTTCGATGGACTCTGCAACTTCACCGACTACTGTAGTATTTTGTTACTAACGACTGGACCCTATTGAAAATTCTTCTGAATCTCGAATAGACTCTGCAACAATACTACATTTAACTTTGATTGCTCGACCTGAGCTCTCATGAGCCTTTCATTGTCTGCTTCCAGATTCCTTACTGTGCCTACCAAATATGGAGGGGTTTCTCTAGCCCTCTTGCCATCAGATTCCTCATCTCAAAGGTGTGATGTGTACTCCATAATATGTTGCACCATACACTTATGTTTCCATTTTTAGTAGGTCCTATGCGCTTAAACAATGAAACATTATTAGTAATTACATTTCATTCTTTCTTACCATTCCTACTCAAAATTGTTGTTAGTACTCATTAACACAACTAAATCATTCAAAGATAAAGCATGGAATTTTATCATATAGAATTATGAAACATTTTATTCAGTCTTGGTGACCCATTCAAGCCTAGAGTTTGAACTGTGCTCTGATACCAGTATGTAACACACCCGACCCCATAAACCCTACTTAGGTTGGTGGGATGTCAAATTTCTCTTTCACTAAGCTAATGGTATTGGGTTTACACCCCTTATTCGACCTTCATCCTACGTGGAACACACGTGGAATTCCTCTTTGTCATATACACCACAATGCAGAGTTGCGTGTGTGTGATGTGGCAGTGGCAAGTCCTCAGACTCATTGTCCTTCATTGACAAACCTTCATCGGAGTGCCAAAACACCACTCAGAAACAAGCTTTCCTAAATGAATAGTTCTAGTTCTCTTGGATCATATTAGATAAACGGTGAGTGATGAGTTGGGATCCTCTCCCATCGATAAAACAAGTTATGTGATACCCTAATCTATTTTTGATTCAAATTTTTCGATAGTCCTACTTTCGACATATCTAATGGTCATCGTGTTGGGAATATAGATGATCCTGATTCACTCAACACCTTAAAAGCATGCAACAGATAATGCCTCACCTACTCTCCACCCAACACTTGATCGATTGGGGTCTACAAGGAAATATATGACCGAGATCTCAACAGGGTGTCTCACCTGCAGATCAACGGTCTCCACCCCACTCTATCCTTCACCATTGGAAAATTCCCACTCGACATGATCACACGACTTCTCGAATAGTCTTTCCCAAACAACAAATCCTCTGATGGATCTCATAGTCATCTGACCCTCATATCCAACAGTCGATGTTCTGTTTGATCTCACATCCACTTGGTGGTTAACCGATGTCACTACTTTGATAGGATTATTTCTTCATAATGGATCATTATAAAATCCAATGGCTCAAATCTCTCCAACCATAGTATCAACAGATTTACAGTCCTTACCTCTCTCGGGCTTTCGACATCGAGGTTTTCTCATCAAAAACTTCATCTGCTCCTTCCCACAGACCTTCACAAACTCCACTCTTCCAACAGGATTATTGACTTAGTGCTCGACGAATCCACAGTCCATATCTCATCGACCTATCCTCTCATTGGATCGACAACTCTCATCGTCAAGGGACTTTGTCATCAAAAAATTCACCATAGTCACATCTTCTGGGTTCTCTCGAAGGCTCCACCTTTCGATAGGCTTCCTCCAAAGCCCGAATCTCTGAAAAATAGTCGAGATTAGATCTCCTCACCAAATCAATGGCTGACATTTCCTCGGGGTTTAAACAGGGATTTCAACTAGGCCAAAGGTTTTTTCTGGACCTGCCAGATCCGTAATCTTTCCCGATGCCTTCCTACAAGAATTTTAACTCTACTCCCTCAAACTCTTAACCCACTTCCCGACACATGGGAAATACTCTATAAAGAACCCCAAAGTCAAGGTTTTATATCCTGTAAACTTTTCATTTCAAGACTAGGGGAAGCAAAGGGTTATCGACCTTCACTGACATCCCATACATAATTATCACAATTAATTCATTAACCTTTTAGGAGGAGATATGGTACTCCATTTTAAACTCATAATTAGCATTCATTCATCATATTTGGACTATTATTGAGAACAAAATGCAATCTATAACCATTGATAAACATTCAATGGGAATACAAAGAAATACTTATCTATTCAGTGATATTTTCAAACAACCAATTGACTGAGGGTGAATGCCTTTCCACCCAACCATAGGCTATATTGTACTTTTTCCTTTCTACAACAAGCCACCCTCATGCTAGGCCATGATACCACCAAGGGACTCTCACAGGTTGGTTAATAGGTCAAAGAATGGATTAGGATGGTTACTCTCCTTCCCTCCAATGACAACAACAAAAATTACCCTCTTCCCACTGACCCTAGGACCTCCACAAGCTTACCAAGTACCTTCCCAACTGAATTTCCTCTACACAAAGGGAGTCTCTTATTTTCTACATATCTCCTAGAAGACCTCCCCTTACCAGTGACAGTTTATTTCCAACAAGCTCCAACCCGTGACCCTCTTATCTCTAGTCTGGATATGGGTATTCTCTATTCCAGGGTGACCATTCATCTCTTGGGAAAGATTCCTATTTTTCTCATGAAAAATTCCCAGTTTTTCTTTGTTTCTCAAGTCTATATGTGTGGGGTCAGTCTGCTCATTTGCATTACCCTTTGTTTGTGAGTCTGTCTATGCATCTTCGAGTGTGAATGTTCTCTTGTTTCTTTGTGTATTGTGTGTGTGCCCTTCCTTCATTTTTTCCCTCTTCCTCCTCATTATTTTTTCTCAATTGGAACATTCTCTTGTACCTTGGGATCCCCACTCACTTCTGTCATAAGAAAACTCTTAGGGTTCAAGCTCCCGAATCGAAGGGGAAATTTTGGGTGCTTCTGGCTGACAGAAGCAGCTGACCCATCACTCTTCCGAGTACAATTTTGAAGGCAGTCATAATTGTTCCAACTACCCGGTCTGAATGTCATTAATGGGTTTTTTGTGATCAAGGCAGACGATGTACTTTGGAGAGGCTAGGAATTCAAGGTTTTGTAGGTGTGAGCTGGGTTTATGGGAAATCTTCCTATTTTCTTCATTCAAATTCCTAGTCCCACCATCATCAGCTTCCACTCGTGATATCATGGCTAGTACTACAAGGATGCCCTCTTAGTTAGTTGGTTGGTGGTTTTATTAACATAAACACAGTTACATTCTTCATCAATTACAATGCATGAAGTCTTAAACATAATTATAGACTTGGGGGGAAACAGGGTGCTACACCTTTATTATATAATGGAGGCCTTTATATGCATATAACTTTATTACAAAGATAACATGTGTGATTAGGTACACAAGATACCCTCTTCCTTAGAAAAATATTTTCCGTTGAAGCTTTAAAATACAACTAATGGGGTGCACTCTATAATGAAAGTGACATACAATTCACAACAAAGTTACTTTAGAGGTAAAAAATCACTTTATAAGTTATTGCACTTTATACCTCAAATCACTTTATAATTTAAGTGACATGCAATTTGTACCTTGTATCGCTTTATAACTTAGGTGACATGCACTTTACACTGAATTCACTTTAAATATAGAGAGCAAAATTGAGGCCCTTCATTGCTTATTACCAAAAGGTACAACTTAGCCAAGTGAGCTAAAACAAAGTTGGATATAGAGCATGGGAAGAGAAAGGGGGATTTTTGGCCTCTTGAATGGTTAGGGTTTGCATACTCCATTTTTAGGTTTTTTAGCTTCCATGGCCACCATGCTATCTTCCATTTAGTATTCCCCCTTGTCCCCTCCATTCATATTGCTTCCATGCACCAATAAATATTCCACTCCAACTTTTTCCATGGCCTAGATAGCCCAAAAAATGTCGTGTACATTCCTTGAAACTCATGCAAGATTATATGCAGTTGTGCCTTTGCCCGCACCATAACTGATCATCCCATTGTCTCGAGGAAGCATCTAGTTTCTCTAATGTTTCCACCCATGTTTGAAGTTGTCAATGCTCTCTATTATATCTCCTCATTTAACACCATAAATGAAAATAACACCACCATCATATTTTATTTCTATTAGCTTTCGATTTTCATTGATCCCCTCTTCCTCGAGATCTTATTCTTCATCAACTTCCTCGGGTATCTCCTCCTCTTTGATCTATTCTTCAATCGATTCCCCATCCCAATAGATCACAGATCTTTTGTTTTCATTTTTTGGATCTTCTTCCCAAACCACTTGTGGCACTTCCTCGTCCACAACCCCTTGTAACTACTGAAAGAGGGTTCTATATTTGTGCAATACAAGGGTCTTTTCCCCTCCAATTATAGGCACAACATCTCTATCATTTCATCGACAAATATTTAGAAGGATCCAAAAACTCAACTCTGGTTTTGAAATAATTGTAGTTCTTATCCATTTTCTCTTTTTTCTTTTTAAAGAGCTAATGCACAACATCAATGATTCTCTATTGAAGCTTTGATACCAATTGTTATATCCCAAAACACCAATTGTGACAATGCTTACAAATAAATGGAAATAACATAACTATAAATACTAAAAACGGAGGCACTTGCACATCCAAGGGTTAGATTGCACCTACTATATCAGATAGATGGAGAGAGACACCCCCTCGAAAAACAACTTGAATTTAGTTATTGTATTGATAAATATATTGAGATACACAAGATAGTGGGGAACCCTTGTTTATACCGATAACATGCATAAAATGTAACTCCAATATTATGTTACGTGTCCAAGTCTTTGTTATGTAAAGGAGGCATTTGTACGCATGCCACCTTATTACAAAAATAATACATTTTTGGTGATCAGGAACACAACAGTCGTTGCTTGAGCCATCAAGGCTTCCAAAAATAATAGTAGTGTTTTTGGGTGCACCCAAAAAATCCTCGTGACACCAATTACGGTCGGTCCCTATAATATCTTAATTTTGACTCATGGATAGAATTGAATCATATTGTGTAAATGATGTAAATATTCTAGTATGCATTCCTAATGCAGAGCTCAAGGTCGAGGCTCGACTAATGAATGGATAGACATGTATGATGTAAATATACATGTATGGACCATGTGTTAGGCTTGTCACAGTGAATTAAAACTATGTATATTTTAATGTTGGAATATAATATATAATGGTCCAATATGGTTGCAAAGAGCATGAGAGGGGCCATGATTCCATTAGAGGGGAAAAGGAAAGTGGAGCCTATGATAAAGTAAATCCTCCATTGCCAAGTATTAGCCATGGAACTCGTCTTTTTTCCACCACATGTAAATGAAGCTATCTACTTCCTTTGACTTAGGAAAATCATTGAATACATGTAAGAGGTTGGTGGAGGAAGTTTTCTCGTGTAGTCATGGAAGTGTGGGTTGAGTGCAATCATCATGGGAGGTGTAAGAGTCTTACCTTCCTCTTGTCAAAAGTATTGCCATCCATCATTTCCCTCAATTCTCTCCCTTGCCATTCACTCTAAGAATTATTCCATCGTTCTCACATTCATGCTCAAGAATGCTCGTGTTGTATTCTCCATTGCTATCCATGGAAAATCTGGAAATTGATTAAGATTAACACCACTGAGAGGAAATGGTAGACCTTTGATGAATGAGAGATGGTTGTAGGCGAGCATAAGGGTTGGGAAAGTTAGGAAACCCTCTTCCACTATGTTTTTGTTGTTCTTTTGATGCTTGGGATAAAAGTATTATTTTTGTAGGCAAATTCCAAAAAACATACAATAGATTAGGCTCTTTTTGCTCACATTGAAAGGCAATGGTGGGAAGAAGATCCTCGAGGGACTGTTGAGTAGAGAAAGGGAATATATTCCTTATGTCGTGTGGGGTAGTGAAAGAGAGTGCAATTATTCTTTGATGGATAGAAGAGATGACTATGATGCTCTGCAATGAGTATATCTTCTAAGCATGAGAACAAATGAGTTGGGATGAGAGAGATAAAATTATGTAGTTTGTTTCTTTCATCTGTTGTCCTCATAGCCCGACTTGGAGGTGGTATCTACACTAGATACCCATGGTCGGGTGGAAATTTTCTTTCACGTAGCTAGTTTCTTTAACTTTCTTCGATTGAAAGATAAGTTCTTAATCAACGTTTACGAATATGCAAAATTTATGTTATTTATGTCATGAAAATCTGTGTTTTGCATGTTTTGTGTGAATGTGATTGAATCTAGTCATGGATATTGATTGCCATGAATTTTTGTTAGTCCAAGATTGTTTATTTATACTTCATATTGATTATTCATACTATGCCTATGTTTTATTGAATCTTATTTCTTCATAGGGGGCTTGTTTCATTGTTATTGTGTTGGATATAGCCAGTAAGGGTTGGAATTTGGAAGCTAATATCATGGATACTTATCTTGTTGCTAGGATTTTTGGGAAGGGGCACCACAATTTGGTATCATAACTCAACATCAATGATGGGTCAATTTGGGAATTTTATGAGAAGACAACAACTTGATTCACAGTCGTGTGCATGTGGTTGTTGACATTAATTGGGTATTTGGAAAGATGAATAACAAATTTGGGCAAATTTGGACAAGCTAAGATGTAGATTGGTGTGAATGCATTCGTGCCATAATTCTTAATTTCTACGAATGTTATATTGAAGTGAAGGCAACCTATTGTCTTGAAGAGAAAATCAATGTATGTGGTAAAGGACAGAGACCAGAGGTGGAGCCCATTATAATCTTTGTGGAACCAAAGAGGAATTAGCTTCCATCCCTGAGTCATGTAGTAATTTTCTATTGGTGTGGGTCTTAAAAGATGCACCCATGGAGAGAGGCCTTCCAAATTTGAAAATATTTGGGCTAGATATCATAATCTAGATCTGATCTAGGTTCTCGGTGGCCATCCACCTTTTCCATCAATGTTTTCAAGCCTGATGGTTTTTATAAACCACGATATTTACCCTTTTGATGGGGAATGTAAAGTAATGCCATCTCCACTTTTTAATTACAACCATCATGTAATGATTTCCTAGTGGTGTTGTGTACATGCCTACAACGTTAATGCACTAGATCCCATCAGAACTCTGCAGTTAAGCGTGCTTGGGCTAGAGTAGTATTAGGATGGGTGACCTCCTTGGAAGTCATAGCGTTTTATATGCCTATGGCATTTTGTAAACTTAGACCAATTTATCCCACATGAATCATGGGAATTATTCTCCTCTCTCTCATATATAATCAAGGTGAAGGAGGTCCTTTGAGCACACAATGGAGTGTGATGTAAAACTTGTTGTGAATGAAGCGTAGACAACATCTCTTTCTCTTAAGAGATAAGTTACCACCATTCTAGCCAGTTTGTGTCTATAATATTATGTTATTCTTATTCATTAATAGAAGTTGGGTTTCCCTGTATTTTTGTGTTCTTTGTTATTGTTTCATTTATATATCATTTCATTCTCAACATAATCTAGATCAGTGGTATAAAATCAATTTTCTCCTTGTTATTTCTCGATGCATGTCCCTGACGAGGTCAGGGTATAGAGAGTTGGGTCTTCAGCTAGTTTCACTTGGGGACGACCACTCTTTCTAGCCTAAGTGACCTCCCATGGTGGAAGAAAAGATAGATGACAGAGCATGATATCCTTTCAATATGTTGCTCAATGAATCCCTTGCACAACAGAGGAACGAGATGATGGACAACTTCACTTAGATCCTTCGGCGATTATCGATGGCATCCAAGGCATCTTCGATAAATAATCATTCCGGAGGTGCGATGCCCTTCAAGGCACAAGTTAATTTTGATATCCCCTTATTTGAAGGCCAAATAGATGCATATGCTCTAGATAAATGGTTGTATCTACTAGAAGGTTACTACTTTATCTAAAATTTTCCCAGTAGTGAAAAGATCACCTTCATGCTCCTTAAATCCCTTCCCCATGTCAAAGCGTGGTGGGAAGGTTACTAGGAGAAGCACATCACATATGAATCTACACCATTCGGGAGAGAACCCACCTAGGAAACCTTTGTGGATTCCCTCAAGGAGGAGTTCTACCCTATTGGAAGCTACGATGACTAGTATATGAGATGGACGACTCTACGTTAGGAGAGAGACCAGATAGTGCCAGAGTATACCAACATCTTCCAAACCCTGCGCTCAAAGCTGGGTATTCAAGATTCTGAGAGACACCTGGTTTTGAAGTACCACAGTGGCCTACATAGGTACATCAAAACAAAGATGTGTTTCTTGGACATCTTCTCACTAAGAGGTGCTTATCGATATGTTTTCAAAATCAGAAATTTAAGTAGTGAAATAAGTGAGAGTTCGGGTATGAAAATCCGCAACAAAAGAAGCATAGTAAAGGTGTCCCTAACCCACATAACAAGGGATAGAGCTAGGAATGCCAACCTCAAGACAGCCAGTCCAAGCCGTAGAAAAAAAAGGGTAAGTGGAATATGAAGGACACTAGAAAGTAGTGTGAGTTGCACAAAAGTCCCTAGCACAACACTGAAGAATGTTGCTGAAAATAGTCATTGTTGGTCGAGCTTAAAGATAAGGATTTAGACTTTGATTCAGTACGGGGAAAGTGGATCATTGATGTAGAACCGAGTGCTACCATCGGAAATGAAAAGATCCAAATAGACGAGTCAGAGGAGCTTGAAGAGGGGGAGTGCCTCTTCCATTCACAAATGTGGGTGAAGGGAACCCCACAACATTTCATTGTTGACAACGAGAGCTAAAATAACTTGATCTCATCTTAGGTCATAAAGAGATTGAAGTTGTTGATGATGCCACACCTCCAACCATACACCGTTGGTTGGTTGAGCTAGGGACGAGACCTTCATGTAAACCAACAGTGTCGCCTCTCCTACGACATCAAGCCCTTTAAAGATGAGATATTGTGTGATTTTTTCCCACTTGAAGTTTGTGATGTTCTTTCGGGAGAACCATATATGTGGAAACATCAAGTTGTTTATGAGTCTCGACCTTGTAGTGTCATTGTTACTCTGGGGGGTCAACTCTATAGGATACTAGAGGTAGTTATGACTACTTCCATTTCATTGATCTTGGAAAAATAATGCCACAAAATAATCTCTCAGATCATAAAGTTTTCCCTCTTCGCGATCTTGTCAGAAGGCGAACAAAATTTCACCCTGACCACCACAACCTCAACCTAAGACCTTTCTACACAACAAAAGCAGGTCAAAAAGATCATAGAGGAGAACAAAGATATTTTGTCACCCATGGGGGTGCCTTTGTACTACTAAGTCAAGCATTCCATTGAATCAATGCCCAATGTTCCTTTACCCAATTGTCCAATCTATAGATGCTCCCTTCCAAAGAATGAGATTCGTCCATATATTCAACATAGCTATAGTAAATCCCTTCATGGATTTATTGGCCATAACCCTTTTTAGGAGTGCTTGGGCTTCCATCCATTATCCCTCATTGATATAGATATTCTTATTGCATATTCACTGACAAAGTCCTCCCACACTCAGACCAAGGTAGATCATACAACCAGATTTTTTGAACTTATCCAACACCTCCAACAACAGGTTCATGACATCCTTCAATAGGATAATGCCAAGTACAAGCATGACAAGTACTTCATCAAGGAAAGCACCTCACCACGGTTCAGATTCAACAAAAGTTCCCCATCTCCCAAGGGGAACTTGATGCAATGGGGACCATTGCTTCCTAAGGGGGCAGGACTGATCCAGGTGGATCTTGGTGGCCATCCATCTTTTCCACTAAATAAACGTTTTCGAGCATATGATTTTGATAAACCATGATATTCACCTCTTTGATGGGGAATGTAATGTATAGCCATCTCCATTTGTTAATTACAACCATCATGTAATGATTGCCTAATGGTCTTATGTACATTCCTACAGCGTTAATGCACCAGATCCTATCAGAACTCTACAGTTAAGCATGCTTGGGATAGAGTAGTACTGGGATGGGTGACCTCTTGGGAATTCCTAGTGTCTTACATGCCTATGGCATTTTGCAAACTTAGACCAATTTACCCCACATGCATCATGGGAATTGTTCTCCTCTCACTCTCTCATATATAATCGAGGTGAAGGAGGTCCTTCAAGCATGCAATGGAGTGTGATGTAAATCTTGTTGTGAATGAAACATAGACAACATCTCTTTCTCTTAGGAGATAAGCTACCACCATTCTAGCCAGTTTGTGTCTATAATATTCTGTTATTTTTATTCATCAATAGAAGTTGGGTTTCACTGTATTTTTGTGTTCTTTTCTATGTTTTGTTTGTATCTCATTTCGTTATCAATATAATACAGATCAAGATTGAAAGTTGGAATTCATCCCTGGAAAGAATGGTAGATAGGTTAACAAAGGGAGGGGCTAAATGGGGGGGACACTTGGCACCCTCTCATTTGTGTGGGTTAAAAAATTGCATGATGGGGAGAAGGAGGCTTTATGATCCTTAATGAGCATGATTGCTTTTTGGTTTCACGATTGACAGTTGGAAAGATATCTAGAGTGAAAATGTCAGTGATTCAATGTTTCTAGCTTTGGACAAATGGGACACTTGGCATACCATGTGAGATGACATAACCATTTTGAAGCTCTCGAGTCTTGTTTTGAACACTAACACAAGACCTATGAAACCACTACATGCCTATCTTGTGTTTGGATGGTAGATCACTTCAGAAGGAATTAATCATGTTAAATTT
>JASDQU010502980.1:112132-124993 GCA_032191745.1 Picea mariana | reverse complement strand
TGCGTCATATTTCAAAACTCTGTATGACGATCCCAACTTCCTTCTCTATTTGTGTCGTGTGCATTGGATGCTTTCCTAGGGGGTCCCAAGGGGGGAAGGTATGGCCCCCCTTGACGGGGTTCGGGGCAGCGCCCCGAAATATTTTTGGGCCATTTTTTTCTATTTTTAGAGGTTTTCTAAATTAATCTCGGATTAATGGATTAGGTTTTTGGTAGCTACATAATACCTAAAACATTGTATATATTGTATGGTGAATGTTGAAATTAATACAATGAAGATTTCAAAGATGTGGCACCAAGGGATGTTGGTTTTCTCCCAGTTAAGGGATTCCAACATAAATCTTTGCGTGTTATGTGCATGAGCCATTGATTAATTTATGTTTTGCTTAAGAATCATTATGCATTTCTTTACTTCACAAGTTTAAAACTTACATGTGGTATCAGAGCTCATTTTTGGCTTCAGAGGGGCACCTTTATTGCTGAGGGTTTGGCTCGATCTTGATAGATCAAGTTTATCTTGGGTCTGTGATAAACCTGGGTTTAGTGGGAGATTTTGCAGTGGTGATTCGAGTGTAGAAAGAGGAATGGAGAGCTCTTCTCGAATCGAGATAGAGAAGTTCAACGGTAAAAACTTTGAGCTATGGAAGCTCAAGATGGAGAACCTTGTTGTAGACAAAGAACAATGGATCGTTATGGATCTTGGTACACAACCTACTGGTATGCAGCCTACTGACACACAGACGAATGGTACACAACCTACTAGTACACAAACTACTAGTAAACCACCTACTGGTATGTCAAAGGAAGATTGGGAGAAGTTGGACAGAAGAGCAAGGAGTATTATTCAACTCTTCATGGCAAATTCGGTGTTGTTGAATGTCTCAGGAGAATCTACAGCCAAGGAACTATGGGATAAGTTAGGGAATTTGTATCAATCAAAGTCCCTGGTAAACAAGTTGTTTCTTCGAAATAAGTTGTATCATCTTAGGATGGAAGATGGATATTCTGTGACAAAACATCTAAATTCCTTTAATACTCTGGTAAGTCAAATTGTCTTTGTTAATATTACGATTGCAGAAGGAGATAAGTGTATTACTTTGTTATGTTCTTTGCCAGACTCCTGGGATAATCTGGTTTTAGAAATTGGTAGTACCACTCAATCTACATTGAATTATGAGAATGTAGTTGCATCCTTGTTATATGAAGAGATGAGGCAAAAAAGCATGGATGGTCATAGCACAGATGCTCTATTTGTAAGAGGTTGTACCCAAGACAAGAATCTCGGTAAGTCTTCTAGGGGGAGATCTAAACCTACAAGTAGATCTAAGTCTCCAGGAAAGTATTTGAGGAAATTTTGGAAGCGTGGTAAAACAGGGAATTATAAGAAAGATTGCAAGTCTAAGAAGGTTGATAAACCAAAGGGATCTGATAGTACCTCTTCCACAGAGGCGAAAAACTCCACTGAAGAAGGAGGTGATGTTTACCTAGCATCTACAGGTACACATGTAGACTGTGATGTATGTTTGATTGAATCAGGTGCGTCATACCATATGACTCCTCATAGGGAGTGGTTCTGTGAATATGAAAAATACGATGGTGGTGATGTATTCCTAGGAGATGACTCAACAGCCAAAATCATGGGACGTGGAAGAGTTAAGTTGCTGCTAAAATATGGAAGGATTAGAACTCTCCCTGGAGTTCTACACATTCTAAAACTATCTAGGAGCCTAATATATGTAAGCAAGTTGGATGATGCAGGAGTGGATATTGTATTGCGAAAGGGCACTTGCAAGATGGTACGAGGAGAAATGGTGTTGATGAGGGGAGTTTGGTGTGGAAATATGTACAAGTTGTTGGGAAGCATTTATAATAATGGGTGTAATAATTATGTTGTCCCTGAGCAAACAAATAAAGAAGACAAGACCAATACTATCCATGGAAAGAAGACCATGTTGTGGCATCCAAGATTGGGGCATATTGGAGAAAAGGGCCTTTGAACACTACACACTAAAGGTATGGTTGAAGGTATGTCTAATTGCATTCTGGATTTTTATTTCTATGAACATTGCATATATGGAAAACAAAATCGAGTAATATTCCCATCTGGTGCTACAAGAGAAAAGGGGATCTAAGAGTTGATACACAGTGATGTGTTTGGACCTGTGCTTGTTCCATCACTAGGTAAATATGTGTATTATGTTTCATTCATAGATGATTTCTCAAGTAACACATGGATTTATTTTCTTAGAAAGAAATCTGAGCTATTTGATAAACTTAAATAGTTTAAGGCTCTGGTAGAAAATCAGATAGAGAAGAAAATAAAGGTATTGAGGATAGATAATGGTCGAGAATTCTGCGGAAATGAATTCGAAGAATTCTGTAAGAAGTGTGGTATAACAAGGCAGAAGACTACTACATTCACACCTCATCATAATGGAGTTGCAGAAAGCATGAATAAGACATTGATGGAAAAATCAAGGAGCATGCTCAGTGGTGCCGAGTTAGGACAAGAATTATGGGCAGAGGTAGCGGGTACAACATGTTACCTGGTTAATCGATCACCCTCATTAGCGTTGGATGACAAAACTCCACATGAGGTATGGACTAGAAAGAAACCCTTTCTTGAACATCTTAGAGTGTTTGGTTTTGATGCTTATGTACATGTTCCAAAGGAAAATATGAGTAAGCTGGATAATAAAGGTGACAATTGTATCTTTATTGGTTATAAATATGGTGTGAAATGCTATAAGCTTTGGAACCCAGAAACTAAGAAGACCATTTACAGTCGGGATGTTGTTTTTAGAGAGGTAAAATATGTTTCCAAATAGGAATTCCTACCAATGAAAGAAGAACCTGAGAAAATAGAGCTTGAGTTGGATGATGTAAAATCTTTATCATCTGAAGAAGATGAAGCAGAAAAATAAGAACCTCATACCCCAGTATTGAGCAGATCAGTGAGAGAAAGAAGACAACCAGAAAGGTATAGTCCACCTAATTTCCATTCCAATTTTGCTTTATCTATTACTGATGATGACCCAGAACTGTCAGGGAAGAAGTGAATTCAGAGGATAGTAAACTATGGAAGAAGGCCATGGTTGAAGAAATGGATGCCTTGGATAAGAATGAGGCATGGGATATAGTTGAGTTTCCAGCTGGAAGAAAATATGTTGGTAGCAAATGGTTGTTTAAGAAGAAGTTTAATGCAGAAGGAAAGGTGGAGAAATACAAAGGTCGGTTTGTAGCAAAACGTTATTCCTAGGTAGAGGGAATTGACTTTGGTGAGATTTTTTCTCCTGTTGCCAAGTTAACATCAATTAGATTTATTTTATCTATTGTTGTTGCTTTTGATCTTGAAGTGGAACAGATGGATGTGAAGAAAACATTCCTACATGGGGATCTGGAAGAAGAAATCTACATGAAGCAACCAGAAGGATTTGTAGTGAAGGGAAAGAAAGAGTTGGTCTATAAGCTAAAGGAGTCACTATATGGTTTGAAGCAATCACCTAGGATGTGGTACCAAAAGTATGACACGTACATCCTTGGATTGGGATTTGTGAGAAGCAGGGATGATCACTGTGTATATTCCAAGCAGGTTGGTAATCACTTCATTTATGTAGTTTTGTATGTTGATTACATGTTGCTGGTAGGAAATAACATGGATGTTAGCAAGGAGGTGAAATCGCAGCTATCCTCCAAATTTGACATGAAGAATCTCGGTGTTGCTAACTTCATTATGGGAATGGAGATTAAAAGAGATTGTGCAAACAAGAAACTCTGGTTGAATCAGATAAAATATGTTGAGATGATATTGCAAAGGTTTAATATGCATGGAAGTCAATCGGTCAAGGTTCCTATTCCTATAGGTGTAAAGTTATCTGCAGATAAGTGTCCCAAGACACAGGAAGAACTGGAGGACATGTCCCATGTTCTGTATGCCAGTGCAGTTGGCAGATTGATGTATGCAATGGTCTGTACTAGACTGGGCATTGCACATGCAATGGGAGTTTTGAGCAGGTATATGTCAAAACTAGGGAAGGAGCATTGGACAGCAGTAAACAGGGCCTTCAGGTATCTTCATGGCACTACTAGTTATGTATTGTGCTACCAAGGAAGACCAGGATTGGACATAGTGGTGGACATACATGGATTTATCGATGCAGACTGGGTTGGAGATCTGGATCGCAGAAGATCTACAAGTGGGTATGTGTTTAACCTATTTGGAGGAGCAATCAGTTGGATGAGAAAAAGATAGGTTGTAGTGTCACTCTCAACTACAGAAGTTGAATACATGGAATTCACTCATGCAAGAAAGGAAGAAGTATGGTTACAGATATTGTGTTCAGGTATTGGGTTGGTACAACAAGTAGTGAGATTAGATTGTGGCAGTCAGAGTGCAATCTTCATGGCAAAGAACCCAGCTTATCATTCGAAGACCAAGAATATTGATGTTCAGTATCACTTTGTGAGAGACATGGTTGAAGAAAAGAAGGTGTTGTTGGAAAAGGTTGACACTTTGAAGAATGTTGCAGATTCATTAACAAAGTCTGTGAGCACAGAAAAGTTCTCCTGGTGTAGAGTAACAATGGGCATTGTTGCCTTGGATTGTTGACTATATAATCCTGTGAACCCCTATATGCAAAGAAAAAAACAAGTGGGAGAATGTTGGGTATGTGTTATATTCTTTGCATGTGTGTGTGTGGGTGCGTCAGATTCGACAACCGTATCTGACGATCCCAACTTCGTCTGCTCTGTGTGTCATGTGCATCAGGTGCTTTCCTAGGGGGGTTCTAGGGGGGGCAGGTATGGTCCCCCCTAGTTACGCATATTGTTTGGCTCCATGTGGCAACCCGGAGCCAATAGGGTTCGGGGCAGCGCCCCAAAATTTGTTTTGGGCAGTTTTTTGCTATTTTTAGTGTTTTTCTAAATTAATCCCAGATTAAGGGATTAGGGTTTTGGTATCTACAGAATACCTAAAACATTGTATATATTGTATGGTGAATGGTGAAATTAATACAATGAAGAGTTGAAAGGTGTGGCACCAAGGAAGGTTGGTTTTCTCCCAATTAAGGGATTCCAATGTATATCTCTGTGTACTATGTGTATGAGCCATTGATTAATTTTTGTTTTGCTTAAGAATCTGTATGCATTGCTTTAATTCATAGGTTTAAAACTTACAAAATCAAGGACTCACCATTAACAGTCTTGTAGTACAAGATGGGATCGACAACACTTTTGTTGAAGCCCAAAAATCATTAGGTGTCCATCAATCTTCGCATACCAAGCTCAAGGTGGATGCTTAAGTCCATACAAGGCCTTCTTCAACCTACACACATGAGAATCCTTCTCATGTATCACCAAACCATATGGTTTCTCGATGTATACTTCTTCCTCAATATCTCCATTGAGAAAGGTTGTCTTTACATCCATCTAATGTACTCTCCAACCCATGGATGCTGCAGGGGAAATAATCATCTGGATAGAAGTGTATTGAGCAACAGGATCAAATGTATCCTCATAATTTATTCCGTTCACCTGAGAGAATCCTCTAGAAACAAATCTCTTTTTGTGCCTCTCGATGTTCCCATCACCTATGTGTTTGATCTTGTAGATCCATTTGGAATTCACTACAGAATTTCCCCTCAGGTCTCCAAACAATATCCCACACATCATTCTTCATGATGGATTGATACTCCTCAATCATGACCTCTCTCCATATTGGATGACTAGTTGCCTCCTCATAACAGGAAGGCTCAAAATGAATGATGTGGCTCTTAGTTGTGGCATAGCATGGATATCTCTGAGGTATCTTACTCACTCGGAAGGTACCATGAGGAGTTGCATATCCTTCTTCCTATTGCAGAGTCCGATGATCCCTTGTAGGTCTCTTTCGACCTACTGCAATATTTCTGTGAACATCAACTAGAGCTACATCATCAACGGGATCAATTTGATCAATCTCCATGTGAGATCTTCTAGATCTCTTAAAGGATACCTCCTCCTCAAAGGTAGCATCTCTGCTAACCTCAATCTGTCTCTAACGAGGGATGTAGATCCGATATTCCTTCGAAGACTCATTACACCCCACAAATGTACCATTTCTTCCTAAAGGGTTTATCTTTATCCTTTTCTCCTTGGGTACATGAATGTATACTGGAAACCCAAATATCCTTAAGTGTCCAACCTTGGGCTTCACTCCGATGAAGTCCTCCTTGAGTGACATGTTCCTCAAAGTCTTATGAGGACTTCTATTATGAACATAAATTGCATTCATGGACGCATTTTCCCACATAACATAGGTAAATGTTAATCATTCTAAGTCATCTTGGACCATACTTGATATATCAAGGTTCCCTCATGAAACCAATGTCTCAAGAAGCTAAAAAAACATCAACACTCCCACTAGAGCTGGAGTTGACTCCTCCTTTGTCTCTGTTCCCTCTGACACTGAAGGTAGCTCTTCCTCCTTCTCTAGAGGTAACTCGATCTCTACTCCCTCTGTATGTAGTACTGCCTCCTTCTTTGGGAGTGCCTTAACATACACTGGAACTACTGCCATGCCTGCTTCCTCAACATCTCATGGATCGACTCGTGTATTGGGACTGCTACACCTGCTCCCTCTAAGTCTCATTGTGTGTTTTTCTCCTCTACTGGATCTACCATAGTTGTACTACAATCGGTCTTGACTTGTTGTATCCATGATCATTGGAACTATCTTTGCTATCTGACACGGTCCCGTCTTTGGAGGTACATTTCTCCTAGAGACTTCCTGTCTCTGAGCATCATGTCTGGAAATGTCTCTCCTTGATATCATGTTGGAAGATCTTTCTCTCCATGTCTACCTCTTGTGACCATCATTATGGCTCCTTCTCATAGATATTACCTGTGACCTTCCTCGAACAAGAAACAAGAACAAAAAAAAGCATCTTCTAGAGGAGATCAATTTATCCTTTGCACAACTATATACAGTGACACTCCAAATAATATGTCTTCTACTATGACCAACACACATCCATCATATACTCGATGTCATATGGCTACCAACACACATCCATCATATACTTGATGTCATATGGATACCAAAACCCATATATCATATACTCGATGTCATACGGTTACCAACACACATCCATCATATACTCAATGTCATATAGCTAACCATGTTGATTTTCTAGTGTTAAATTAAACAAGCACAATTTTCTACAAGTGGTAATTACTTCCAATGATATACAATATTACTTTAATAAACACTAGAACATCACTTAGTAACTCAAAAAAAATCAACTTCTTAGTCTCTTCCTTAGATCACTTATCCCACATGTGAGAGAGAAAAAATATGTGTGTCTATTGTTGTGTCTTTCAAGTGTATTTTTATAGTAATATTAGATTGATCCAGAAAAGACACATCTCTTTGAAAAATCAAATTTAAAATTTAATTTAATTTTCTTTCTTATAAATAGTTGGAGAATACCTCTGTAACTACCCAAAGATTAATTTGGTTATAATCCATCCACATAGCATTTGACTTTGTTAAATTGTTCCTCCATAATTCATGTTATTCTTTGCATAAATATAGGTAGAAGTAAATATGCACTACATTCCTCATATTTAGGTAATTAGACATTTTTACTAGAAATTACTGCCCACCATAATTTATGGAATTCTTTCTATAATTTAGGTAGGAGTAAAAAGTAAATATGTTGTACATAGATATAGTAACAACCCCATAAATTTAACACTCCCAACATTTTACTCTACTCTCATTTTCATGGGCCCTCCTGTGAAGGAGTCAAGCCCAGTTGTTGGCATAGGGGCAGACCCGGGGTTCAACACTTCAACAACGCACCAACAAAAACCCTAACTACCAGGCCTTTCGGCAACACCTGCGAAGCAGATGGAGTCTCACCCGAGGTAGAGGCAAGGGTGGTTGCAAGACTCATGTGTCTGCAACCTTAGCTGGGACACAGATCTGTGATTCTTACTCTTAGCAAGCACTTTAGCTTAGATCATTCATCAGTATTTAACCCTCGTGGCACTCCACGGATGGCACAGAGCACAGCAGCATTCACCTAGATCTAGGTTAAGTTAGTACTTAGAAACAGAAAAATAGGTCTAGCACTCAACACTTTCATATATGTCAAATCTATACCCACACATCTAAGAATCACAAAGCAAAGTGGATCTATCTAAGTATTTCATAGCAAAGCACATAGCATAATCATATCAAGCACAACACATGGAAATAAACCAACACATTAGGTCGAAGCACCGAGCACAACTCACAGAGTTATTGTGGTTCACCCCCACCCTGGGGCTACGTCCACAAAGTGTTCTTCTTCTTTATTAGCTTTGGTCAATAGGGTTACAGCACAGAGCACACAATTGTACTCTGCATAGGAAAGGAGATCTGCGCGCACCTCGCCAGATCCTCCTTCCCCGAGTAGATCTAGCACAGAGCCTTCTTACAATCTGTGCACTCAGCTCTGCAAGTCGGTCACACAATATACACAAATCATTTTCTAGCACTTAGCTTATCTTCTTCCCTCTCTTACATTGCTTAGATACTTATTTATACTTTACAAAATAGGCCTAAACATGGGTAAACCCATGGGCCGACATCCCTTTCCCATTACATTAACCCAAAACCCTAAAAGGGCCCAAAAGTGGGCCGAGATCCCATGATCTCTGCTTCGTCTGGCGCTCCATCTTTGACAGGCTGTCGAAGTCCAAAAAAGGGTCAAATATGACCAAGTGTTCCTCAAAACTTGGTCAAGGGCCAACACCAGTCCTGTTATGATACCATGTTGTTTTTTTTCTTCATATGAGATATGATCGATATATTATTACAATGATGAGTGTTCCATATATAGGGAACATATGGTGACCATCCATGAAAGGATGCATCCCTTGAATAATAAATAACTATTTATTATTATCAATTACTTATTATATATGATATTTAATAACCAATAATTATATTATTAATTATTATTCTAAGAGAATGTCTTCCCGATGTTGTCCAAACATCAACAATATGTACGTCATGATGTTGTTATGTCAATTATGTGGTGAGAAGGTTTATTCTTGAATCATAGATGCATGAGTTCAATTGGATTATATAGTGGCCACATTAGGGGGGTCATATATTTGTAAAGCCATTATATCAAATCAACTTAATCTCATGATTGAGAAGGTTCATAAGATGGTTGAGAAGACTGGTGTTGTGCCCTATTTTTATATCGAGTAATATCTATTGGATGTTGTATGTGCTAGGAATGTATTCTTAGGTCTTAATTTCATCTAGCATATTTTAGAAGATCTTGTTTATGTCTATTTCAAAATGCTCTGGGAAAATAGGTATAAGAGATCTTATACAATCATCCGTGATTTCTTCTTAGACCAATTATATTCCATTATTTTTTGTAAAGAGTTGCAAAAAGAATGAATAGAGTTGCAAAAAGAATGAATACGAAATTGATGGAAAAGGCAAGAAGTATACTCGGTGGTGCATTTTTATCAAAGAAATTTTGGGAAGAAGTAGTGGATATTGCATGCGACTTGGTAAATCGATCACCTACATTAGCATTGGTTGATAAAACTATGCATGAGGCGTGAACTAGTAAAAAAATCCTCTCTTAAACATCTCAAAGTTTTTATGATGCTTATGTCCACGTTCCAAGGGAAAATAGGAGGAAGCTCGATAATAAAAATGAAAAAATGTATCTTTATTATTTATAAAGATGGTATAAAAAGTTATAAACTTTGGAACTCAGTAACAAAGAATATTGTTTATAATTGGGATGTTGAATTTAGAGAGGTTAAAATTGTTCCCAAATAGGAATTCCAACTAATGGAAGAAGAACTTATGACAATAGAGTTTGAGTTGGAAGGTGGAGAATCCAACTCAATAGAAGAAGATGAACCAAAAGAGGAAGAGCCTCAGACCCTAGTGTTGAGGTATATCCCACCTTATTTCCATTCTAGTTTTATCTTATCTATTACTAATTATGATCATATAATTGTTAGGGAGGTAGTGGATTCAAAATACTTTAAACTCTACAAGACAACCATGTTTGAAGAAATGGATGCCTTGTATACAAATGAGACTTAGGATCTAGTTGAATTGTCAACTACAAGAAAACCTATTGGTAGCAAATGGGAGTTGAAAAATAATTTTAATCCATCAAGTAAAGCAAAGAAGTACAAATATTTCCTAGTAGCAAAGGGATATTCCCATGTGGATGGAATTGATTTTGGGGAGATTTTTTCTCACGTTGCTAAGTTAACTTCTGTTATATTTATTTTTTCTATCGACATTGCTTTTGACCTTGAATTAGAGTAGATAGTTGTTAAGACAACATTCCTACTTAGGAATCTTGAAGAAGAATTCTACGTGAAACGACCAAAAGGTTTTGTAGGAAAGAAAAAGGAGTTGGATTTCACATGAATAAGTCCCCATGTGGATTAAAACAATCTCCAAGAATATAGTACCAAAAGTTTGATACTTATATATTGGAACTTTTTTTCTCAAGAAGCAAAGACAATCACTATGTGTATTCCAAGAAGTTTGGTGGCCATTTTATTTATGTGGTCTTGTATGATGATGATTTGTTGTTGATTGTAAACAACAAATAAATCATCAAGGATGTCAAAGCTTAGTTTTCTTCTAAATTTGATATGAAATATATTGGTGTTATAAATTTTATCTTCTGCGTGGAAATTAAAAGAGATCAAGAAAACAAGAAACTCTAGTTGAATCAGAGGAAATATGTTGAGACAATATTGCATAGGTTTAATATGCAGGAATGTAAACCTATCAAGGTTCGTATTCATGTAGGTGTAAAGTTATTTGAAAATCAGTGTCCCAAGACATAATAAGAAGTAGATGACATGTGTCATGTTCCCTGTGAAAGTGTTGTTAGAAGTATGATGTATGTTATGGTCTGTATTAGATCAAACATTGCCCATGCAATGGGAATTTTGAGCAAGTACCTGCAAAAGATAGGTAAAGAACATGGGACAGTTGTAAAGAGAGCCTTCAAATTATGTTATTTTCTGCCAAGGAATAACTATACCTCACAGAGATATATATATATATATATATGTGGTTTTGTTGACGCGGGCTAAGTTGGAGATCTTGACCGCAAAATATCTACAAGTGGTTATGTTTCTAACCTATTTTTTGGAGCAATAAGTTGGATGAGAAAGACATAGGTTGTAGTTTCACTATCAACTATAGAAGTTGAATACATGGAAGCTAATAATGGAAGTAAAAAAGTTGTATGGCTACAAAGATTGTGTTCAGGTAGTTGTTTTGTTCAAAAAGTAGTAAGGATAGGTTGTGATATCTCATGTGAATTTTTTATAGAAAAGAACCCTGCATATCATTATAAGACAAAGAATATTGATGTGTAGTTCCATTTTGTTAGAGACTTTGTTGAAAAAAAAGTGTTATTAGATAAGGCTGATACATTAAATAATGTTACAGATACATTAAAAAATTATGTTTGTATTGAGAAGTTCTCTTGGTGTAGAGAATCAATGGGAATTTCTTCCCCTAGTAGCCAATTATATGAATGTCTTCACCTTGCCCTCATTTTTTGCAAAGTATTAAACAAGTGGGAGAATGTTTGGTATGTGTTGTATCCATTGCAAGTAGACTTAGTCACATCCCAATAGGGGTTTGAGGGTTGGCCACCAAATGAAAGGGGGTTAAGGGGATGGTTTCAACCCATTGTAAACTAATTCTAGTTAAGGAATTAGGGATGTAATCTAATCCAAGTTAACTGATTAGGGTTTTGGATGCCATGAAATAACTAAATATTAACAATTTCTTGCATAGATTTTTCAAACCCTTCAAAGAGTAAGCCCATCTGGCTAGCCAAAGGGTATGAAGATACTAAATTATTCCAAAATTATGCCAAGCATATAAAAAACATAAATACAATATGGGAAATCACAACTTAAGAAGGATTAAATGCTATATGTTTTTCCAAAATTGATTAGGAAGGAAGAAGGCACCTAAAATCTTTGTTCCAGGAGCTAGCCATTACAAATATAGCAAAAGTCTTGATGGTAATATCTATATTCCCAAGGTTTAATCATGATCACTAGAATGA
The DNA here is from genome assembly GCA_032191745.1 of Picea mariana. Classification (NCBI taxonomy): domain Eukaryota; kingdom Viridiplantae; phylum Streptophyta; class Pinopsida; order Pinales; family Pinaceae; genus Picea; species Picea mariana. The sequence continues at coordinate 112,878 of JASDQU010502980.1, read as the reverse complement.
AGAACATGGAGCTTAAATATTTAGGGAAGAATTGAAATAAACCATGCATTCTTTCAAGAAGAGAAAAGGTCTCGGTTTGGAGGGGTGGACAGTGGAATTTTATTTAGGTTTCTATGATCTACTAGAAGAGGATTTGTTAAGAGCAATAGAACAATCCTAAATCTATGGAAAACGTTGGGGACCCTAAATGCAACCTTCATTTCTATGATTCCTAAAAAGAATGCATTGGACTCCTTTGATGACTATATACATATATCATTGTTCAATTCTGTATGTAAGATTATTTCAAAGATATTAGTAAATAGATTAAAATTTCTTCTCTTAGAGGTTATATCAGAGGAACAGTTTATTTTTCCTTTTAATAGGAAAATCCAAATGGGGATGAACATTTAAATAGTGAATTGGATCATGGGTTGTCTCTCTTTAGCTTCTTTTGCATTGATTTTTAATGGTTCCCCTTCAAGGTTCTTTTATTCCTCAAGAATTCTTAAGCAAGGATGTTTGATGGCTCCATTCCTATTCTTCCTAGTCATTGAGGATCTACGTAGGTTGATAAAATAAAAATAAAAATAAGGGTCTACTAAGGGGATAAAGGTAGTAGGATCAATCCAACTAACACACCTTCCATTTTTTGATGATGTCATTCTATTCTACTTAGGAACTCCACAATTGTGGAACAAATATAAAGAAATTTTAGACTTATATTATAAGGCAATTCGTATGGAATTTAATGTTCAAAAGTCATC
>JASDQU010502980.1:86548-99357 GCA_032191745.1 Picea mariana | reverse complement strand
GATGAGCTATCTGGACTATTCTTCTCAAGCAAGGAAGAATAATTGTCCCGATTTCTGAGCCTGGACTATTCACCTATCTGGGCCATTCCTCTGGCACTAAACAAAGTGAAACCTGGAGAGAATGAGTCTGCCCTAGGGAATGCTTGTCCCTGATTGTTGAACCTGGACCATTCACCTATATGGGTCATTCCTTCGGCACTAAACAAAGTGAAACCTAGAGAGAATGAATTTTCCCTAGGGAATGACTGTCCGGACCATTTCCTAAGGAAATGATTTTCCTTCACCAACCTCCAAAGTGGACCATTCTTCGAAACTGCTCACAACTGTGAGCTTCGAAATAATGATTGTCTGGCAAGGTGGACCAGTCTTCTTAACCACTACTAAGAGTGATTGTCAAGAAGAGAGACCATCCTAGACCATTCCCCATGTTAACCACAAGGGGAATCGATGTCTATGGTACATCATCAATTCATCGAACCATTTTCATTACGAAAATGATCGTTCAATCTGGACCATTTTCCAAACTGGAAAATGCCTGTCCATCAGAAATCTCGAACCACTTTCCGAACTGGAAAGGGACTACTCATCTTGGACCATTTTTCGAACTGAAAAATGATTGTCCATAAATCAATAACACATCAGTGCTCCCTCCCAAACTGGGATTCATATCTTCCTTTTTCAATAAGGAAGTCGTCTCCATGAGCTCCAGCTTGAGTACACAAACTCTTTCATCTTGGACAGAGGCTTTACCAAAATATCTGCTTATCTGCTCATCTGTGGAGATATATATTGGAGAACCGCTTTCTCTTTTTTGGACTTCATCACGGAGAGTGTAATGCTTGATCTCAATGTACTTCGGTATTTCTGGAACACTAGTATTCTCTTGAAGGCTTCATATAGCTCTGATCAATATAGTATATTATTGTTGGATTCATCTTTTGTTTCCTTCTAGCTCATAACATCGTGGCAAGGTTCAAACTGGAACATATCCAAGTGGTACTTATTTTTCCATAATGAGAGTTTGTTGTGGATTAGCAATCCATCATCCTAAGCTTCTGAGTAACCATTCTGATACAATATCTCTATTATAGAAAGTTTTTCACCACGCTTTTGTTGTGCATTGGAGGTTCTCCACCAAGTTGTCTCCTTCCAACTGCATACAAAGGTTTCTTCCTGGTATACCTCAAAACCTTGAGGTTGTTCTACATACGTTCTTTGTTTAATTATTCTGGAGAAAAGTCTTTGCATTCATATGATTTAAACTCCAACCCATGGATATTGCGGACGATATAATGGCTCATGTAGAGGTATTTCTGGTTTACTGGAACAAGTAATCATCATAGTCTTCTCCCTCCATCTGGGAGAACCTCTAGTTCTAGATCTCGCAATGCTTTCACTCATAAGTCTTCCACACACTGTTCTTCATCACAACTTTCAGTTCTTCTGCTTGATTTCTTTTAGTGAGTTCATATCAGGTTGGTAGTTTTGTGATTCTCGAGACAATGACTGGTTGTTCTCGATTTTCCTTCTCTCTTGGAATATTCATGTTCTTCCTCATGTTTTTCTTTAGCTCTTAGGTTCATGGAGTTTTCCATAGATTCCATTTCCTGAAGATTCCAACTTCTTTCTTTCATCATAGGATCATGGATGTGGATGGACAACTAGGGATACTTTAAGGCTTCTTTTCAAAGAAGACTTCTTCTAAAGTCAAACTGAACACGTGTTTCTCTTCATAGTTGCTACCATTGATGGGAACATGGATAGATACTTCATCATCTTTAGTGGATCATATTATTTAGGATTAGCTCCCTCCTAATCCTTGCTTCATGCATGAGTACATGCTCATCTTTTGGAATTCTATGATCAGCTCCCTCCAACTAAGAGAGCCCATGCTTCTATCTGCATCCTTATTTCCTTCTGCAAAGTGTCACAAGTCTTTTTCCAATTCCCTCTTGATTGCTGACTTATTTCTGTCTTTTAACTTCTTCTAGGTTTCTTCAAGATTGATTATGATTTCATCTTATCTTGTCGTTGTTACTTATGTAATAACTTCCACATGAATTGTTGCTAGGGTTTGTTGATGTACTTCATTCTTTCATGTGTATTTCCTGACTCGTATTCATTGTGATAGCAATCCTTATCTTGTTGTTATTTCATAGGTATAGTTTCTCTTTGAACATATTATTTTCAAGGAAATAGATATGCAAAACATGGTATGTACAAGAACTATGAAGAGTATCGTTACCTTGTCTTAGAATAAGAAGTTTGTTTTGTCCTGCTTGGCTTTCTTTGAGGGTTCCCTTTCTTCGGCAACCGATGCTTTGTGTGTTTCCTTCCTTTTCTTTAACTCGGGACAATGATTCTTGTAGTGACCATACTTTCGACAATTGAAGCATTGTATTCTTGACATATCTTTCTCTTGATTTGGTTTCTTCCTCGAGCCAAACTTCTTTTTATTCCTGAAATCCTTGAACCTTGTTGTGAAGGCTTGATCATCGTACTTCTTTTAGGGTTTCTTTTTTGCACTGATTCTTGATTCTTCTTGCGCACAGCAAGTCCAAAGTTCTTCAAATGTAGGATACTCCTTCCTTGTGTTCATGCTTGCAGCAAATGCATACCATGTCTTGGGAAGACCATTGAGTACTATGTTTATCAATTCCTTTTCTGAAATGATCTCTTCAATAGCTTGTATTTGATCTCTTAATTGAGATATTCTTACAAAGTATGATGTTATGTTGTCATCATCATTCATCTTCATGTCACGGAGCTCATTCCTCAGACTCATTACTTGTCCAATGTTTCTGACTAAGAAGAGGTTTGTTAGGGCATCATACATCTTCTTAGATGAGTCAAGATGGGAGATGTAGGGTATTAAGTAGTCTTTTATAGAGTCCACTATGATACTCATGGCATTGATGTCACTATCTCTGAACTTCTTCATAACTGCAACGTTATGCGGTTCCTTCTCTTTTCCTTCTTCAAACTCTAGTTCCACGATCTTTCCTTTCATGATATCCAACACTTTATTCTTGGAAAGGATGAGGTCAATCCTTGTCTTCCATGCTCTGGAGTTGGAATCCCCATCTAACTTGTTTTCTGACTTCATAGAGTAAGTCATGGTTGCTTTGACTTGGTCAACCCTAGATTTGATCAAAAACTCAAACTTGATGTCTTGGCTTGCTGAGAGTACTAGGAGATGCGCTAGGCTCGGGCACACTAGTCTATCCAAAAAATTAGGTCAATCCCTTCACTTAAGGTGCCTCAACGAGAGGATTAGGGTTTTTGTAACTGCACTTGCTAGTAACCCTAGCGGTAGTGCTTTAGTAACTACTTCTGTTAGAAACCCTAGCGACAGTTCTTCAACAAGCTTAGTATCCTTATGGGTATGCTCCCTTCCAGTTGTTAGACTGAATGAAGGAGGTGTGGGCCCATAACCTGTTAGAATCTAATGGATGTGTGTGTTTAACCATAAACAATATCACTATTGTCACCCAACCATAGGCTGAACCCACCCCCGAGCACCATAACCATGACAGAGAATCATTCTGAAAGAAAACCCTAGGATAGATAGTCAAACAATATAGTGCACCGCTCTCCAAGGATAGTGCACCAAACAAGAGTAACAAGAGTTGATCAGAGATTCCAAACCATAACCAAGAGAGAGTCCAAGCCAAGACCGAAATCTGCTAGCTGCAGCAGCTGCAATGGAAGCTCTCCTCCAAACTTGCGCACAAACTGGCCAACTGCAGTGCGCACAAGTGTTGTTTCTGCAGTTCTGAGAATGCCTGCCAGAATGAAGATTGGCCTCCTATATTTATACTAAAAATGGCAAACTGCCTAGGCCGACTTCTCATTCTGGGTGCCTATTTACTTAGTATATAATATTTCCTTTATCCGACTTCTTCTCTTGGAGGCTAATAACCTAATACAAATTATCCTCTTTAGCCAACTTGTATTCTAGGGTTATTAACCAACTAATTAGGGTTTCTTCTTGCTTCCTGGAATATTCTATTCTCGTCAGGTTTACATGTGGAGGTAAATACCTCCCGCGGATACCATAATATCAACACTCTCAGCTACTTCAGGAGTGCTCACAATCACCTTCACAAGACTCTTGAGCCATTTCCTCAACATGAAAACAGGTTACATGCTTACAACCCATTTTACTAGCACACAAACCTCATTTCTAGCATAATGAACAACCAAACAATGGCTTCCCTCAAGCATATGATGGTTGGTTCTCTTTCTAGCACTCAACTCTTCTCTTGTTGTCCAAAATATGCATGCAAAAAAATTGTCTTCTTTGTCCATATGAATATCCTTTTCCCCAAGTTAGTTGACTGCTCACTTTGACCAATGTTGATTGTACTTCAGCCCCATGATCCCCAATAACTATGGGATGTGACTCCCCACACCCACCCTCTTACATGAAATAAATTATTGGCTTTGGGAACACTTAACAACAAATAGAAGGTTTACACAATGATAATAATTCAGGAATGTGGGTTAAATTAATACCCATAACTAAAATCCCCCTTTGGACCCCTCTCTCTTGTGGAATCATATCCCCCCATCATTTTCATCCTTCTTGTATCGCAACTAGCGATCACTACTTTTATTAATCATTTTAATATTCAAAATATACAATTTGTCCCTAGGCCATATTAATCAGCATGGGCTCTTTTCCCCAACATAACAACCCACCAGCCTAATTCACATTTATACAATTACATTAATTTGATGGAATTAGAATTGGGGATGTTACATTCTTCTCCCCCCTTTTTTTGCACTGTGCTCAGTGCACAACACCATACAGTGTTCATACAATTAAAATCCTAGTATTTTCGGCCTTTAATCAACATATAGGTTCTTCGACCTAACATCACACATGCATTCCATCCTAAATATAAATATATAGGAACTCTATCCTCAAAAACAATAAATACATAGGCTCTTTGACCCCAAAACATAGATAGAAAAACCATTGGCATTCTCCTACAGCTATCTCGATTCCCGCCATCTCTCTTCCAATAATCTACCCAACCCAAGGAATGTACCCCCTTCACTTCTCTCAGTTCATCGAGTTGTACCATTCTTTTATCAGGGATGACCCAAGGAATGTGCCCCTTCACTACTCTTAGTCCATCGAGATACATCATTCGCTTATCACGGTCTTTCAGGCATAGGTGATCGAGAATATCACTACTAGGAACTCAAGGGACTCACTACTAAAAAACTACCAGGAAATAACCAACAACAACCTTATTGTTGTAGTGCAACCCATAAAGGAGTTCACTCTTCAAGCCTGACAACCTGGCTCTTTGACAGTGCAACTCCTAAATAGGGTTCACTCTTTAGGCCTAGCAACCTGGTTCTTATGTCGGTCTGACAACATGGTTCTTCTACAAGGATGATAACTTGGTTCTTCTACAAGCCTGACAACTTGCTTCTTCTACAAGCCTGAAAACTTGCTTCTTCATGTCATACTCACCCTCTAGGCACATGCATCCCTTTCACTATTATACAGTTCCTCAGACGATCCATCGTTTTCCAAGGTGTTTTTTCCCAGATGAATGGTAACTTGTTGCTAGACTTCCACCAACAATCATAACCCCCCATCGTTTTCATCCCTCTCATATTGCAACTAGTGATCACTACTTTTATTAATCATTTCAATATTCATAATATACAATTTGGCCCTCAACCATATTAATCAATATGGGTTCTTTTCCCAAAACATAATGGTCACTAGCCTAATTCACATGTATACAATTACATTATAATTTGTGGGAATTAAATTGGGGATGTTACAACCCTACTAATGGATTAGACTGGTAAAAAGCATAGAAAATTTGATGTTGAATCCAATTATGAACAAGATATCTTAGGTAAGGATGAAGTTCTCATAGATCTCTTTCTCTCGCATCTATAGAGAATATAATGAGAATGTAGACATTATCTAAAGATGTTATATTTGCAGGAAGGGACTTTGATTGAATAGTAATATAAGGAAGATTGCTTCCTCCCAAATTCTATTTTCTCTCTTTACTGAAATGCAAAGCAAGTCCAGTTACTTTATTCTAGTGTTCTAGTGTTCTAGTTGTGTCTATATGTTTATAAGTCTTGTATTATGGTCTGGTATTGGGCATAAATGAATGTACTTTTGGTGCTTTATAACATAGCCAAAGGTAATTAACGCTCAAAGATATATATAATATGTAAGTTTAGGTATTTATTTCAAAAAAAAAAATTGATTAAAAGGACCTAAGTCCCTTGGCTTTGATAAAGTCAATAACACAAGAATATGTATCTTATGATTTCTCGTGGATTTCTCCTATGAGATATCGATATAAAACTTTTTTTATGGGAAAAAATAATGCATAAAATTATAATCAATGAGTGAATCTAATCACCATTTAGATACTTCAAATAAAAAAAAACACTAATACTTTAAAAAATTGAATATTATAAGATTTATATTTTTATGTATATTTGAATTTTGAATTTTATGTAATATGCCACCATATTAGAGTATACTTTGAAATTTGAAATATATATCTATATGAAAAGACAAGATAAAAAAATAAAATAAAAATGATTGACAAAAAAGAGTGTTTGACTTCTTGGATGTCTCAACTCAACATAGACTACAAGGAATCCCTACTATCTAGGCTAAAGGAACTCTGTCAAATCATAGCAACAATGTAATAAATTGGTTAGACTAATAAATTGGAGGAAAATGTAGTCATGGGGTACTATGAAATATGGTTGCCCCCAACTTACTATCAATGAAAGTTTTTTTTTAGCACAAAGTGAAGGGGGAAGGTCGAGCAACAAACATATTCAAATTTCATACCCCCATTGACATTAGAACATGGTATATTGGAGCTTACAAGATTTTTTATTTTTATGTATATTTAAATTTTGAATTTGATGTAATATCCCACCGTATTTGTGTATACTTTGAAATTTGAAGTATATGTCTATTTAAAGTATTTATATCAATTCCAAAATGCATATCGTGAAGTTTGGTTTCCCCCATTAAAAGACATTGATTGTGAGAAATTATATTTAATTTTTGCAAAAGGAATAGGAAAGAGCAAGCAACAAACATATGTGTAGCACAACCAATCAACTATTATGTATTATGTTGATATGATCCAAGTTAAATTAGATTGGGTTCTAACATATTTACCAAAACCTATAAACTTATATGCTTAATAGTAACCTAAACAAGCTTGGCTACTCCTTTTAAGGACAATATTTGAAAAAAGAAAAAGAAAAAGAAGCAATACCTCATTCATTCATTATATAACATTAAGAATTAAAACACAATCACATTCTTACATATAAATCCAATATTATAACTTATTAACCAAGAATGGCATGCTTGGTAGTAACCTAATCAAGCTCTACAAGCATACCAACAATTTACTAAGATTTTCCACAACGAGTTTTAATATTAATTGTTCAAAGACATTAACAAATTCTTATTTTAAAACTAATTTTAATATATGAATTTAACATATTGGATTCTTTGATGCAAATACTATACACATATTTTTATATATTTATTGACATTGAGATGTCGTCACCTTTGAATTAAAGAGCACCATTCTATCAATAACCAGAAGCAACTTTTAAGAATTTAATTTTCCTTTTAATAGAAAAATCCATAATGTAGTTGGATCATCGCATGAGGGAATGCATTCAATAAAAGTGAATAAAACCCCAACATGTCATGAAACTTTTATAGCATATGATAAGGTGCATTCAATGTATCTAAGGTTGCTCTCCCTCCAAATAGGGATGAACATTTAATTTAAATAGTGAATTGGATTATGGGTTGTTTCTCTTTAGCTTCCTTTGCAATGATTGTTAATGGTTCCCTTTTAAGTTTATTTTATTCCTCAAGAATAATTAGGCAACAATGTTTGATGGCTCCATTCCTATTCTTCCTAGTCATTGAGGATATATATAGGTTGATAAAAGAAACAAAAATAAAAGGGTCTACTAAGGGGATAAAGGTAGCAAGATCAGTCCAAATGACACAACTTCCATTTTTTTTATGATGTCATTCTATTTGCTTTAGGAATTCCACAAGTGTGGAATAAATATAAAGAAATTTTGGACTTATATTGTAAGGCAATTGGTATGGAAGTTAATGTACAAAAGTCATCCATTTTGTTTAATGCACTAAAGGAAGAGATGGAAAAATAGATCTCCCAAATCATTTCATTTAATTTAATATATTTGGATAAAGAAATCAAGTACTTGGGTTTCATTTACAACCTAATGCCTACCAATTCTCACACTAGTTTTCAGTGTACAAAAAAATTAAGGATAGGGTGACAAATAGGTTTTTTTAGGTGGCTATCTTGAGGGGGTCTGTTAACTTTGGTTAAACAAGTTTTAGAAAGTATACCAATCTATTGGTTGTCCTTGTCTTATATTCCAACAGGGATGTTAGATAAAATTAGAAGAAAATATTTTAGTTTTCTATGGACTTAGAAATGAGAAAAGGAGGGCATCCCATTGGTAAAATGGATCGAACTCACAACAAAGAAGAACATAGGTGGATGGGGGCTTAAAAATATGTATTTATTTATACAATCATTGGCTACAAAGGGTATATTAATATTAATTCACAATGAGGCTCTATGGAAAAGAGTAGCGATGCAAAAATATATGGGAGAAAGAATAGAGGAAGATTGGATAAGGAGTGAGAGAAAGTCTCCTACATGGGCGTCAATACCATGAAAATATATGGTTAAGGAATACCCTTTGGTTGGTAAGTGTCTAGCCAAGAAAATATGCAAAGGTAATACAATCGAGATAGGAGAAGACCCTTTAATTTGTTGTGATGGAAAGTATAAACTATCGGGCCCACTATTAAATGCTTTCGATAATCAAGGAAACTACAATGTAGCAAATGAAAAATATCCAACCCTGTATGCTCAATGGAGGCAATACTGGAAGGGTGCAAAAGTCCTAAACCCACAAGGAAGTCTAGTTGAAGAATGGATTCATTATACAAATGTATTAAAGCACAATGCTCTCAAACTCAATGAGCAAGAAAATTAAATAGTGATCAAAGAATATAGGCACTTGAATTTATACTAAATTAGGATATGTAGCTAGAATGGAGGAAGGAGTAGGGGAGAAAAAATGGTGGGGGGATAAAATCTAGAAGCTACAAAGTCCTCTCAAAACCAAGATATCCTTGTGGCTAGAAATGTCAAACACAATTCTAATTTGGGACAATGGGAAGAAGAGAAATTGTCATGGTCCTAGAAGATGTATTATGTGTAAAAAAAATGAAGAAACAATGGATCATTTGCTTGTTCATTGATCGTATGCTAGGGAAGTTTGGAAGGAAGTATTATTGCTAGAAAATGGCAACAATGGGTGGAGAGATGTCTCCTTGCAATCTTATTTTGAGAGCTCGTATGAAGACAAAACTATAGTTGTTCATAGGGCTCTGCCTTGATTTATATTGTAGAAGGTTTTGGCTTAGCATAAATAATATGATATTCGAAAACCAAGTCATCTCTCCTTCTTAGGGAGCACACCAAATTAGATATGCTTATGGAGGGTCATGGAAACCTAAGAAAGTCAAAGCTCAAAGAATTTTAAAGGCTCCAAAGATTGAAAAAAATATGACATTATCTAAAGATGTTATCTTTAGATGAAGGGACTCTAATTAAACAGAAATATAAGGAAGATTGCTTCCTCCCAAATTCTATTCTCTTTACTGAAATGTGAAGCAATTCTAGTGACTGTGTTATGGTTCAGTAATGGGCATAAATAAATGTCTTTTTGGTGCTTTATAGCATAGCCAAAGGTATCTGAAGGTAAATAATGCTCAAGGATAACTATAATATGTAAGTTGAGGTATATATGTCTAAAAAGAAATTGATTGAAGGGACCAAAGTTCCTTGGCTTTGATAGAGTCGATAAGACAAGAATATGTATCTTATGATTTCTCCTATGAGTTATTGGATATAAAACATTTTTTTTATGTAATATGCCATCATATTAATATATACTTTGAAATCTGAAATATACATCGATTTAAACTTTACAACAGATCTGAAAAGACAAGATAAAATTTTTTAAAAAAAATGGTTCACAAAAAAGAGTGTTTAACTAATTGGATAGCTCAACTCAACACATACTACAAGGAATCCCTACTAAAGGAACTCTGTCAAAACATGGCAACAATAGAATAAATTGGTTAGACTAACAAATTGGAGGAGAATGTAGTCATGGGGTACTATGAAGTATGGTTGCCCCACACACTATCAATGACAATTTTATTTTTTTTGGCATAAAGAGGAGGGGAAGGCTGTGCAACAAGCAATCCGATCATATTTGTGTGTACTTTGAAATTTAAAATATATATCTATTTGAAGTATTTATATCATGGAAACAATTTCAAAATGCACATATTTTAATTATATTTTAATTTTTGAAAAGGAGAAGAAAGGAAAAGCAATAAGCATATTCATAACACAACCAATAAACTAATATGTTAGTAGAATCCAAATTGACTTAGATTGAATTCTAACATACTTACCCAAACTTATATGCTTAGTAATAATCTAAACAAGCTTGGCTGCTTTTTTTAGGACAATATTTTAGAAAAATTAAAAAACAGCTACTCATTCATTCATTATATAGTATTAAGAATTAAAACCCAAGCACATTCTTACATATAAATCCAATATTATAACATATTTACCAACACTGATTGATTGATACTAGCCTAATCAAGCTCTCCAAGCATACCAACAATTTACTAAGATTTACCACAATAATTTTAATACTAATTGCTCCACGACCTTAACAAATTCTTATTTTTTTAACTATAAAACTAATTTTAATATATGAATTTAACATACTGGATTCTTTGACGCAAATTTGAAATACCATAAACATTTTTTTTAATTTTTGGCATTGAGATGTCTTTAATTAAAGAGTAACTATCTAGAAATCATCAGAAAAAACTTTTAAGATTTCATCTCCCAACACCATATGGAAGATTAAAATTATCTGAAGAGTTATCTAAGTAAGTTGTTGCTCAAGCTCTTATCGTTAACCATGATACAGAAGGGAATGAAAGAGTATTCCAACAGTTCCATGAATTTTTGAACAAAAATGATAACTGACAGTATTCCAGCAGTTCCATGAATTTTTGAACAAAAATGATGACGGACTAGAATGTGACCATACAAAATAATCAGTAACCCAACCTTTATTCATACAACACAACTGAATAAATAATTCATAGTAACCCTGATCAACCGTCTAATTCATTCACCAGAGCACTACATACAGAAGTTAAAAAATGAAAATATACCAAAAACCAATAGTTTACAGCAACCAAAGTACAAGCTAACTTGCTCTGTACTTCGAAAGAAAGCCAAATACCAAACCCATTACAACCTCCCCTGATCCAAATCCTTACATCACCTTCAAATCCATTACATCTCTCAAAGTTTGAGCAAGACAGTAGGAAGAAAAGGTAATCACAAACCCATTACAACCTCCCCTGATTCAAATCCTTATATCACCTTCAAATTCATTACATCTCTCAAAATTTGAGCAAGACAGTAGGAAGAAAAGGTAATCACAACAGAACAGTATCATTCTTCAGTAGAATCATCTACCTGAATCTCACTAACTTCATGAATTTCGGATCCATTATTTTCCTTCATTTCCAATTCCTTGTGAATTGCATTTTTAATCTTCTCCACAGGAACCACAGGAAGGTAAGCCGCGACCCAGTACTCCCCATCAGATAAATACTGAACCCCAGAATTGTACTTCTCGACACAATAAGCACTCGGTGGTATAAGCACCTCAACAACCTTGGGAACAACAGGAACCTGACGCAGCTTGTACCAGGCCGAGAGGGACAATTCCACTGCAAAAGGCTCATACTTGTCATACAAGTTCTTGGCTGCGGGTTCAGACTTGACATACAAAGTCTTTGCCACTTCCTTAGTCTTTTCCACTACACCCACTTGTCGAATATTGGTCACAACCGACCTGGCAGCTTCGGGTGCTTTTTTCACTGCCCCATAGACTTCACAAGTCTTTGATTTGAGTGTTGGAGGCACATGACTGTCAAGCGTAACGATCGCATCCCCAACCTTAAGAAAAAAAAACATAAAATTACAGATTGCCCTGATTTAAACACAAACAAATTAAATGAAACCCTGTATTTTTCTTCTTCTGGTTTAATGAAGAACAATCAAACTAAACCCTAGATTTTTCTTCTTCTGGTTTGATGAAGAACCAATCAAACTAAACCCTAGATTTTATTTCTTCTGGTTTAGAAATGCAATCAAATCGAACATAATGATCCGATCAGGCGAAGTAAAACAAGATTACAAATATACCCTGTATCCTCATCTTTTTCGTGTAAAATGCAGGGGCAAAAAAAGGCGAAAATAAATGCAAATAAATTCGGGTTTTGAATAAGGCAGGTCGGCATACCTTTCTATCGGCGAGAAGTAGAATCTCGAAGGGCTTTCCCTCGACCTTACGGTAAACGGGTCCGACCATAAGCTTCACAGTTCCCTCCATGGCATCCACCCCCTGTTTTAGAGGCCCTGAATTCTCTTTCGCATAATCGTAGAGAGCAGAGAGGCGGGTCGTTACCGTCTGAGCGGCAACCTGGAAAAATCCAAGGTATTTAAGCGTCTGGTCCTCATTCTGCAAGGGCGAAAAACATATAAGGCATGGCACTGCATTCAATCAAAAAAATTCAGAAGATGTTAAAACATAATTGCTAAGCTTGG
>JASDQU010502980.1:73137-86528 GCA_032191745.1 Picea mariana | reverse complement strand
GGGAAGTTTGGAAGGAAGTATTATTGCTAGAAAATGGCAACAATGGGTGGAGAGATGCCTCCTTGCAATCTTATTTTGAGAGCTCGTATGAAAACAAAACTATAGTTGTTCATAGGGCTCTGCCTTGATTTATATTGTAGAAGGCTTTGGCTTAGCATAAATAATATGATATTCCAAAACCAAGTCATCTCTCCTTCTTAGGGAGCACACCAAATTAGATATGCTTATGGAGGGTCATGGAAACCTAAGAAAGTCAAAGCTCAAAGAATTTTAAAGGCTCCAGAGATTGAAAAAAATATGACATTATCTAAAGATGTTATCTTTAGAGGAAGGGACTCTAATTGAACAGAAATATAAGGAAGAATGTTTCCTCCCAAATTTGATTCTCTTTACTGAAATGCGAAGCAAGTCTAGTTACTTTGTTCTAGTTACTGTGTTATGGTCCAATATTGGGCATAAATAAATGTCTTTTTGGTGCTTTATAGCATAGCTAAAGGTATCTGAAGGTAAATAATGCTCAAGGATAACTATAATAAGTTCAGGTATATATGTCTAAAAAGAAATTGATTGAAGGGACCAAAGTCCCTTGGCTTTGATAGAGTCGATAAGACAAGAATATGTATCTTATGATTTCTCCTATGAGTTATTGGATATAAAACATTTTTTATGTAATATGCCATCATATTAATGTATACTTTGAAATCTGAAATATACATCGATTTAAACTTTACAACAGATCTGAAAAGACAAGATAAAATTTTAAAAAAAAATGGTTAACAAAAAAGAGTGTTTAACTAATTGGATAGTTCAACTCAACACATACTACAAGGAATCCCTACTAAAGGAACTCTGTCAAAACATGGCAACAATAGAATAAATTGGTTAGACTAACAAATTGGAGGAGAATGTAGTCATGGGTGAGTTATTGGATATAAAACATTTTTTTTTATGTAATATGTCATCATATTAATGTATACTTTGAAATCTGAAATATACATCGATTTAAACTTTACAACAGATATGAAAAGACAAGGATAAAATTTATAATAAAAAAATGGTTCACAAAAAAGAGTGTTTAACTAATTGGATAGCTCAACTCAACACATACTACAAGGAATCCCTACTAAAGGAACTCTGCCAAAACATGGCAACAATAAAATAAATTGGTTAGACTAACAAATTGGAGGAGAATGTAGTCATGGGGTACTATGAAGTATGGTTGCCCCCCACACACTATCAATGACAATTTTATTTTTTTGGCATAAAGAGGGAAGACTGTGCAACAAGCAATCCGGCCATATTTATGTGTACTTTGAAATTTAAAATATATATCTATTTGAAATATTTTATATCATGGAAACAATTTCAAAATGCACATATTTTAATTATATTTTAATTTTTGAAAAGGAGAAGAAAGGGAAAGCAATAAGCATATTCATAACACAACCAATAAACTAATATGTTAGTAGGATCCAAATTGACTTGGATTGAATTCTAACATACTTACTCAAACTTATATGCTTAGTAATAATCTAAACAAGCTTGGCTGCTTTTTTTAAGGACAATATTTTAGAAAAATTAAAAAACAGCTACTCATTCATTCATTATATAGTATTAAGAATTAAAACCCAAGCCCATTCTTACATATAAATCCAATGTTATAACATATTTACCAACACTGATTGATTGATCCTAGCCTAATCAAGCTCTCCAAGCATACCAACAATTTACTAAGATTTACCACAATAATTTTAATACTAATTGATCCACGACCTTAACAAATTCTTATTTTTAAAACTATAAAACTAATTTTAATATATGAATTTAACATACTGGATTCTTTGACGCAAATTTGAAATACCATAAACATTTTTTTTAATTTTTGGCATTGAGATGTCTTTAATTAATTAAAGAATAACAATCTAGAAATCATCAGAAGCAACTTTTAAGATTTCATCTCCCAACACCATGTAAGATTAAAATTATCTGAAGAGTTATCTAAGTAAGTTGTTGCTCAAGCTCTTATCGTTAGCCATGATACAGAAGGGAATGAAGGAGTATTCCAGCAGTTCCATGAATTTTTGAACAAAAATGATAACTGACAGTATTCCAGCAGTTCCATGAATTTTTGAACAAAAATGATAACGGACTAGAATGTGACCATACAAAAAAATCAGTAACCCAACCTTTATTCATACAACACAACTGAATAAATAATTCATAGTAACCCTGATCAACCGTCTAATTCATTCACCAGAGCACTACATACAGAAGTTAAAAAATGAAAATATACCAAAAACCAATAGTTTACAGCAACCAAAGTACAAGCTAACTTGCTCTGTACTTCGAAAGAAAGCCAAATACCAAACCCATTACAACCTCCCCTGATCCAAATCCTTACATCACCTTCAAATCCATTACATCTCTCAAAGTTTGAGCAAGACAGTAGGAAGAAAAGGTAATCACAAACCCATTACAACCTCCCCTGATTCAAATCCTTATATCACCTTCAAATTCATTACATCTCTCAAAATTTGAGCAAGACAGTAGGAAGAAAAGGTAATCACAACAGAACAGTATCATTCTTCAGTAGAATCATCTACCTGAATCTCACTAACTTCATGAATTTCGGATCCATTATTTTCCTTCATTTCCAATTCCTTGTGAATTGCATTTTTAATCTTCTCCACAGGAACCACAGGAAGGTAAGCCGCGACCCAGTACTCCCCATCAGATAAATACTGAACCCCAGAATTGTACTTCTCGACACAATAAGCACTCGGTGGTATAAGCACCTCAACAACCTTGGGAACAACAGGAACCTGACGCAGCTTGTACCAGGCCGAGAGGGACAATTCCACTGCAAAAGGCTCATACTTGTCATACAAGTTCTTGGCTGCGGGTTCAGACTTGACATACAAAGTCTTTGCCACTTCCTTAGTCTTTTCCACTACACCCACTTGTCGAATATTGGTCACAACCGACCTGGCAGCTTCGGGTGCTTTTTTCACTGCCCCATAGACTTCACAAGTCTTTGATTTGAGTGTTGGAGGCACATGACTGTCAAGCGTAACGATCGCATCCCCAACCTTAAGAAAAAAAAACATAAAATTACAGATTGCCCTGATTTAAACACAAACAAATTAAATGAAACCCTGTATTTTTCTTCTTCTGGTTTAATGAAGAACAATCAAACTAAACCCTAGATTTTTCTTCTTCTGGTTTGATGAAGAACCAATCAAACTAAACCCTAGATTTTATTTCTTCTGGTTTAGAAATGCAATCAAATCGAACATAATGATCCGATCAGGCGAAGTAAAACAAGATTACAAATATACCCTGTATCCTCATCTTTTTCGTGTAAAATGCAGGGGCAAAAAAAGGCGAAAATAAATGCAAATAAATTCGGGTTTTGAATAAGGCAGGTCGGCATACCTTTCTATCGGCGAGAAGTAGAATCTCGAAGGGCTTTCCCTCGACCTTACGGTAAACGGGTCCGACCATAAGCTTCACAGTTCCCTCCATGGCATCCACCCCCTGTTTTAGAGGCCCTGAATTCTCTTTCGCATAATCGTAGAGAGCAGAGAGGCGGGTCGTTACCGTCTGAGCGGCAACCTGGAAAAATCCAAGGTATTTAAGCGTCTGGTCCTCATTCTGCAAGGGCGAAAAACATATAAGGCATGGCACTGCATTCAATCAAAAAAATTCAGAAGATGTTAAAACATAATTGCTAAGCTTGGMAAAACCTGGTTATTCGACTCTGACGACATGGCTGGATCACGTTTAAGCTTAAGGGAATCGAAATCTCCAACTGCGATTATGGATTGTATGTCGATTAATCGATATCTGCGGCAAATAAATGAYCCGAATGGTCTCTCGATGTGCGATGAATAAAAAGAAAGAGTGCCAACGAGGTTTTAAATATGGAAATCGTAAGAGTGCTTCGCGACGAAGGCAACGCGCCGGTAGCGGTCGACGTAAGTCACCGTCATTCACAAGGTAAGCGCGTGACACGTGGCATGTTCACGCGCAGTGACTCTTCGCCAATCCCTACCCACCGGTRGTACGAATATTCACTACTGGCATGTGGGGTCTAGCATGTGGGGTCCACCGTGAGGTAAGGGTTATGATAGTTTTTCGTATTGGTACGAATATTCACCTAGTGGTATCTAACTTTACTTAAGGATTTTTATGATATGTGGGCTTCGTGGTATATACTTTTACTCAAGGATTTTGATGGGTTATGTTAATCTTCTTTATTATGTATCATGTAATAGGTCAATTATTGGTAGTGTATTATTTTTTTTTATTCATTGGGTATCACACTATTCACTATCCAATGGATAAGATGAAATTGCACATTATCAATGGTTTGACTTATTGCATGGTGTATATCATTTGTTCTTTGTTAGGGGTAATAGATTCATTTTATAATTGAACATTGGTAATATTGGCAAGTGTAAGAGTCCAGTGTTCACGCAGGGCATGCGTTATCATGATGGGCGCAGAGATGTGACCAAACGACGAGTTGGCTAAGTGTGCGCTTGGTTTGGTGCAATGGAAGGCGTGTTGGGCATAGTTGGCAAGACACACAGTTTTTCCAAGAGAGGGTGGGTCAGGCATGCTTGGCAACTTGCACAACGAGTCCCTATATTTGGTAGCCTTGGTGGTCGACTCGTGCGTGATGTCCACGGGATGGTTAGGATGGTGTACCGACATGTAGGCTGGGAGGACCAAGGAGGACGTCTTGTCGAATAGGACAGGCGACCAATCGGCGAGACACCATGTTAGGCTTCTCGATGGAGGATGGTGCGACTTGGCGATGTGGTAGATTGTGTATTGCCCATGACGAGGAGACATCGATGGTATGTGCATTGAAGATATGTGAGGGTCTTACGAGAAGGGTCATGATCTTCAATGACTACCACGAGTCAACCTAGAAGGATGATAGCATGATTGCATGTTGGGCAGTGGGTTTTCCAAGTATGCTTAGCTCGGGGGAAGGCGCGTGTAGTTGTTGATGATTGGGTGGCGATGATGTAGCATAGCTTATGGTGAACCAACATTCGAACTTCCGCACTTATAAATATGTATGGCTTGGGTTCACTAGGACATGACAGTGGGGCGTATTCCTAATTATACAAGTGGGTTGTTGGTCAAGCCCAGCATGTGAGGTCATGTCAGTGCCATTTGGTGACTAGACTCCTTGGGTGGTATGGAACACTCAAGGGCGACGAGTCTAGCCTCGTGACAAATGGTGTCAGAGCGTCGTTCGAATGGGCATTGCATWACTCTCTCCTCACCACCACCAATTCCCCTTTCATTGGATGAGTTGATGAGGTCGTGTTGATGAGGATGTCAATGATTTCAAGTGGGGGAGAATGTAAGACCTCCAATGCTCAGGTAGGGCGTGYGCTATCACGACGGGCACAGAGACRTGACTGGTCGATGAGTTAGCTAAGTAYGAGCTTGGTTTGGTGCGATGGAGGTGTTACGAGGAAAATCTCTCTATGACTAGGGGTAAACCACAACAGACGGAAATGACTGCAGAAATCAACTATAATCTCAGGTATGCTATATAAACAAATATGCTAGTAGGAAAAGATAAAAGGCCTACCTCATCTAAACGTTCGATGAAGTCCATCGTTGAGCACTTGACTCAAAGCAATACACCTGCAACTTGTCCTCAACAACCAAGAAACACAAGCATATGGTGATAATATATAATGTTAGCACATTCAATAGCATAATTCATCAACATTCATAACAAATACGCCCATGGAATAACAATTCATATATTTGCAAGATATTAATTGGACGAGAAAAGAGTATTTCTATTAAAATGTAATCAACAGAAGTGAATGAATTACAAACTTTTGTGTCAGCACGGTTCGGAACCGAGAAACTAAGTTCCTTCTAGTTGGGCCTCCACCACTTCAATCATCCACCAAAGGCAAGCTCATATAAGAGAGACAATGTGATTCTCAATCAAGTAGGGAACAACTTGGGAGCTAAACAATGTGTTCAGACTTGAAAGGACAAAGGGATGCAGACTCAATATGAAGTGAATAATTTCTCCAGAATAACTTTTCTCTCAAAGTTGAATTCTTCTCCTCTTTTCCATAGCTTGGATTTGGCCCATTTGTAGACTTCAAGTGGAACTGAAGGGTCGAGTCAGAACGTTTCCAGTATATGGAAGGTCAAGGATCATGGATCTCGTAACGTGACATGGAAACCCGACACCATTTTTTAATTTTGGGCACAAATCCTGATGTACGCAGGTTGTAGTGGTGCAACCTACGTATACGCATGATGTACTATAGGTAGGGCGTGTATATGTGGAAAAATAATGTTTTTAGCTCTGGGATTTACAAAAAGGGACTTAAAGTCTGCATAGAGAAATGGAAAAAGGCCTTATGTGCAAGTTTGCATAGGGTGAGGCAAATCTTGTTATAACAGATGTCCTCTAATGTGTGAGGTCAGAGGAGTATCTGTGATGGCCGAAATACCTTATAAGACCCAGAAGTGGAGTAATGGGGACCCAGCTGGAAGAACTAGTTGTTCATTACAATCTGTACTGACTTTGCATAAATGGTTGTCAATTTGAATTACACTGCAAATCCATGTGAAAATATACCAAACAGTGGTACAAGACCATGAATAGGCAATACAAAGGTGGCTACATGCCAAAGGTTGTCATAGTCATGAACAAGGCCCAGTCAAACCAATCTCAAAATCAATCTGAAGATATTTGTATACAATGGAGTACAATCTGATCTCCCATGATCACTGAAGTCACATAGGTACTAGTCTAGTGAAAGGTAGCAACAACTCAGGAAAGTTGCGACTATACACTGATGTCTTCAAGTCTTCTACACAATCCGCCAAAGATGCAAGTCTACATCGTGTGAATAAAGGAGTTGAGGTCGAACACAATGAGACTTCATTTGATTACCGACCATTGAGGTATACCATTAACAAATGCAAGATGGCCTACCGATGATGAAATTAGGTATTAAGGCACCGAGTACATTCTTACAAGTGTGAATAAAGGAGTCGGGGTCAAACACTTGAAGAATCCATCGATCGGGAGACATTGATGTATTCCCAATTGTTGATGGCGAGAGAACCTACCACTAATGACTGCAAGCCTCTAGGTACTCATAGGACTCTAGGTCTCGTCTCCATAATAGATGATCTGAAGTTGATGGAAGGAGACCTGCTAAAAGGAGAGCATTAAGGCATCTCTCATTATTCAGCACGAGGTACAAAGCAGGAGCTTGATGATTTGGAGGAAATCGGACGAAGAACATGTTCACGAACCAATGACCCTGTGCGTCTTTCGAGTGTGCCAGATGCAAATGGTACACGAAAAAGACCCTCTGAATAGCATCCAATGAGGAAAATTGTTGACAAAGGCGAGGAAACCACCAATAGGGCTAATGGCACCTAAGACACTGAACGAATCCCAATGTGTGAATAGATGTCTTGCCGCCGAACACAAGGGAAACTACCCAGTCAGTGACCAATGATGAAATGTTAATTGTTGGGTTCAAGGTTACCTACTGATGAGGAAAGTATGATCAGGGTGTGCAATAGGACTACAACTTCATGTGGTTCTGAGACTGAGGGTATGGCTGACATGCAAAGTCAAGAGTTCTGAGGAGTGGCCGACACAGGTTGATAGACAACCTTTGAACAAGAGCATGAAACATATGGAAGACTTTGGCAACATAGACTCAATGAAGAAACTTTGAGATGTAGGAGGCATCAATCAAAACTCTACATAGGGATTGGAAGAGTAACCAATCGGGGGAGTAAACTTTCTGTAACGAGCTAAGGTTCCTAAGGTCATGCTAAACCCTAAATTTTTATGACAAGTGGACTCAAAAAAATTTTGTTATGTTCAAAGGCGGCACAACTGCTGCCAATATAAGATAATATTCCCTTCTCGCCCGTCTTTTTTTGCTTTTTCATAGTCAAATGAATGCTATGATACAGAGGAGGAAACGAGTGTCACGAGTAAGCAAAACTAGTTCCAACAGTGGAATATACCTATGTTCAATGCAAGGAGGTGCATGCGGGAGATGGACACTCGAGGGAATGTTTCCTCCTAGGTATAGGGTGTCAAGCTGCAAAGGATATAAACAAGGCTCTGCTTGGTTGAGGATGCAAATTGTTGAGGTGAACGGCTTATAACGCAAAAGCGAGAACCAACAATAGGCTCAATACTGCAAGCAAGGGCATGAGATGCAATTACAACTTAACACCAAAAAATGTCCTTTTTTCGTAATCTTAGTCTACTTGGTTTGAAAAAGGGATAAACTTGCACCAAATAGACGTCCTTCCAAATCCAATTTACGAGTGTGAAAGAGACAAGTTCACTCAGCAATCTTTTCGTTTTTTGAAAACGAGTCGGAAAAGAGCTTAAATCAAACTCGATTGGGAGTCCTGTAAGTATAGTTCAGCATGTTTATGAGTAAGAAATGAGGTTCAACATAAAGTCATGTATTAGCTATAAGGGACTCTCGATCCTATGGAAAAATATTTGCATGGGCACCAAATGAAGCAGAGGATCTAACTAGGATACCCATGTTTGGTAAGTCTCTATCATTCTATAATGACACTTCTAGTTGCAGATAAAAGGTTCAGTGTTTCTATAAAATGGGTTCGTACCTAAGGCATATGAGCGGCAATCATAGAACGATGCAAATGTGTATGATGGAATGAATACCTATCTTAAATGTTGGGTAGCGAAAATACCTGTCCAAAGTTACGAACGTGCGACATGGCGCTGAAAACCGCAAGAATCCCTGGATAAAACTACAAAAACCAACTCAATCCACTGTTGTATTAGTCCATTAGGCCAAAATATTGTCTGAAACTATGCAAAGTGGGTAAAATTTACTATACCATTTGTGTTTTTTTACCCAAATAGTGGATTTTGGACCAAATTGCCTTCGAACTTCAACAGGTGATTGTGGGAGCTACGAGCGACAGAATCGACGACCGTCTGGACCAGGTAACTCATATTCCTTTCCTCTTTCTTTTCAGTGGACTAGATTTTGTAATTAGGTTCCATTTTTTAAGTTATTTAGGGCGCAAATTGAAACTTTAGGTGTATGCAGGCTATAGTTTATCGAGTCGCGTATACGCATGATTATACGCGGTTGTTCAAAAAACATCCAGCATATAAGCAACCCTATACGCGATTCTGAACACTACAGCCTGTGTATATGTCCGTAAATAATGTTTTTTACTGTTTGCTAACTCAAAAATGGGTTTATCTCTTGCAGGATGGTGCTAGAGTGGAGAGAAAGAGAACATGAAGAGGTAGATGTTGTAGTGAATAGAGATCTAGGGGCCCAAATGGCCTTGAAACGATGCAGGCTATATAAGTTTTGGGCTCTCAAAGGCATGAGGGCCCAAGTGAGATTTCTACAGTAGCTCATGGATTACTGGGATCCATATAGTGAGAGCTTCAACCTTGATGGACAACCATTAAGGATTGAAGTCAAGGATATTTGTTTCTTGACAGGATTGTCGTGTTGGGGTGAGGTGGTCAACCTCAAAGCCCGAGGAGTTGGGAGCGGTATGAAAATCGAGGAATACATAGACGCTCATTGCATTGCAGGGACCAAGAAGGTCAGGAGTCAACTCCCCATTAGAGCGATAAACAATCTTAGTCTCAAGATTGATGTCCTCGTTTTGTCATGGATCATAGGATCGACCTCTTTGCACCAGACATCGAGGCCACTTATGTTCCACTCAGTGGACTGGTTGAGACCCACAGTGTACGACTGGTGCACCTCACTGCTGGCTAACATGAAGAGCAAGTTGACATAATGCAAACAGGATAATAAAAGGAACTTCAGGTTCACTTCTATCCTTTGTAGTTTTTTCTTCGAGCAAGTTCCAGGCTTGGGACCTAGAGTTGAGATTATTCCGCGTGGACCTCTCAATCAAGCAATGGCACGGTGGACCGAGGTTATGAGGTGGTAGGGGGGAGGTAGGGTGCCAACACCCTAGAACAATGACTTCTTCTTCTGGTGGAGACGGTAGGTGATAGCTCTGGATGACTACCCTTACTCAAGGATCGACTTCATAGGAGATCCTGACATGCCATTACCACCAGGGATTGCCTACGGAGATATAGGTATGTCAAAGTTTTTTAAATATTTCATTTTTTTGTATTTTTGTATAGGAAAACAAAAATATTTTTGGATGATGTTAAGTAATAATTAAACATGTATGTGACGCAGACGTAGGTCCATGAYGTTCGGTTGGACTTCCACGACATCGTCGAAGGCACTGGGGAGATAAACCAGCGGGAGGGGACGCAAAGAGAGTCCTTCAAAATGTGCAGGGAAACCTATCTTGTTTGACACAGAGGATTCCTATGGTTCGGGTGGAGGATCTGTCGGAGGCTATGCAGCGGCAGGTGGTGGGTGTGCCCCGTTCTTGGGTGTGACTCTTTCGGCGTCTCGCAAACGTCRTAGTTTTCTATCATGACACTCATCCAGCACCATAGGCGTAGATGTCATGACTATTGTATGATCGGTTGTATATGTATATTAAGGGTGTTAGCCCCAATATTGTACTATAAACATCATATTTTTTTAAATATATATAAACACATGGTTCTTCGGATTTKCTTTTGTTACAATCTGTACATTGATGAGAATGTTGTATTTGCTTTAGTTATGTGACAAATGGCAATCTAAAACAAAATTAGCATATGCATTGGATACATAATTAGAACTCCTAGGTATGTGATGATAAGTAATAAAATCAAAATGTCGTTCCAAAAGTCGTACCTGTAGGAATCGTCGGAGTAAAGCAGGGTCACACACATGATAACTTTTGTTCGACTGACATACTACTAACTAGGAGTCCAGGCGAACCTCCAAAGAGGGAATACCATGCGAAATAACATCGCACAAAATTTATATAACGATGTTATATTCGGCCACATTATTCGTGGATGGCCCTAGGCATATGCCACCTGAAGACACCAGTAGACCCTCAGGTGAGTAAACAACCCAAGCGGTGGAAACCAAGTTCTGTGTATGATGACTGGCCCCATCTGTGAATCCTAAGTAGACCGAAGACTCTTTTAACATCTATCAACCAAGGTAAAACTCAATAAGCAAGCTGAAGATAAAAATAAAGGGAAAATATATATACACTAAATTACAGTAGTATACAAAGAGTTACGCCCAATATTGGGGCTCAAGAGGATTATCTTTTCAAATAGAGCCCATTCCTAGGCTCAGCCAACATGTTCCATTCATGATCTTCTAATTCATAGGCTCCTTTTTCTAAGACACATCGCACAATATAGGGATCATGCCACATGGACTTGAACTTGCCTGCCCCTAGTGGTTCTTTAGCTTGATCGTATAAAAGGACCAAGTCACCCTCATCGTATAACCGAGGATAGACAGACTTATCGTATTTGACCTTGACACATCTTTATTCGCTTCGATAGTCGCAAAGGCATCTCGACGCTACTCATCTAGACTCTCTAGGTGTATGAGGCATCATTCCAGATCAGAAGTGTCAGGTAAGAGCGCAACTACCAATCTAAGAGAAGGGATTTCACATTCAATAGGTAAGATCGACTCCACACCATGTACTAACTGGAATGATAAAAATCGATGAAAGTTTTGACCGAGGTTCTGTTGATTAAGGTTGGTTGTCATTAATGTCAACCCTTGAAGAAAGCCCCACAACACAAAGGTTTGGGTAATGGACCCAATATTGTTTGATGTAAATATGACTCATTATTGTCTTGTTATGGTTGATAATAAGTAAATATGGATGAACTCCAAAGTGGTCCCCTTATGGTGAAATCCCTCACTGGAAGATGCTTTGCGGAGTAAGAGAACCCATGCTTAATTGTGGAATAATGAGATGAAGGACAATGAATTTGTCAGGCAAACTATCCTAGATGGATAGTGCTTGTCATTCCATTTCCGGTGGTATGTGGAACGTCACATAACTCCTCACGGTTAGAGAGTTATGTCTATGAGAAGTTGGAGACCCCAGGTTTGGGTAATGGACCCAAGTTTGTTTGATGGATAACGGTATGAGTTATGATACATTTTCATATAATACTATTCTATGTAGATAGTACATGTCATTCCATTTCTGGTGGTATGTGGAACGTCACATAACTCCTCACGGTTTGAGAGTTATGGCCTTACGAAGTTGGAGGACCCTCATATGTCATCTAGAAGCCCCAAAAGGTCAAAGTAGTCAAAGTGGTTTAAGAGATTTTAAAAGGTAAATAATAAAGTGAAGTAATGAGTGTATTATAATTCAAAGTGAATACAAAATAAATTATTTCAATAATAAATTTTATGGAGAAATTAGAAATGGGTTAACCCTAAAATAAGGAAAGTGGGGCCAAGTGACCTAGAAGATGTTTTTAAGGAAGCTACTTGGAGAGTATAAATAAGAGGCAAGGCTCTCTCATTTTAATCACACTTGAGCATATTGAATATCTATAGGTGTCTGAGGTAATCAAGGATATCTAAGAAGAAATTCTGAGAGAAGGTGAAGAAAAGAAGGCCAAAATCCAAGGAAGGATAAATTCTTTTGATGGTGCTTTCTAAGGTATGTTATTTACAGGTCATCTCACCATTTTCGCTATAAAAAATTTTCTATAATGATTCAGACCATGAAATTTCTATTCCATTGAGAAAACATATCCAAGTACCTATGGTAAAAAATTCAGCTTGTGGGTCATTGTAGTTTTGGAGTTACACTCCGTGGAAAATAAGGTTTGTGGCTAGTCCTGAAACTAGTAAAAAACAAGTGTTTTGGGTAAAAACGTCCTAACTTCTTCATAAAAGATCCAAATTTAGTGAAACCAAATATGTTGGTTAGGGTACAGTCTGTAGTATTTTTTGTAACATTTTTAGATCAATTCAACAAATATTTCGTGTGGGGCACACTCTACAAGGTCGTTCTCTAAAATAAGACAGAATTCAACAAGGTATGTCATTTTTGCTATAACTCCTTTTCTGAGAGGTTTCAAGTAGTGACACCTGGAGGAATTGCATAAAATACACTGAATAACATTGTGTTTGAGTTTCAAATCTTTATACATTACAGGTACAAAGTTATGATTACTTCAAGTTAGGGTTGTTGACTAATCCAAAACTAGGCATGTGAGACTAAATAAAAGTTTGATGAAAATGCTAGTCTCTTGTTGTTGAAGTTAATGAAGGTTTGCAGGAATGTGATCATATACACCAGGTCTATTACAGAGCTACAAATCAGATTTGGATGATGAAATTGATAAGGGATTTTGGTTGAGGTACATGTTGAGTACATGGTTGAGACAAGTAGTTGATGAGTTGGCACGTACATGAGATGTATAG
>JASDQU010502980.1:28929-45016 GCA_032191745.1 Picea mariana | reverse complement strand
CAGTATCTTGGATAAAACCCAAGGTTTATCATATTTCTCTCATATGGTGGCATAGAGTTTCTTTACCCCACAATATGCTTTAGCGAGTTCTTTCTCTATTGAATCATTGAGACATTTCTCATACCTTTCAAATATGAGGTCATGCTTCCCTCACCTTAATGCAAAGTTAATAAAATTTTGTACATATCTGCAACAATCAATCAATTTCTTGCAAAAAAATTTATCCTCTTTAACATTTTCCTTCAATATTCGAGACAATTCATCCCACCATTCTTATTCAAATGGTTGAGTGAAATCCAATGTATTATCTTCGTGTGGATGAATACTCCCTATTGGGATAGGAATTTTGGAAACAGTTTTTGGAATTGCATGCAGTGCATGCAAAAGAAGGAAAGGAAATTGGTGCACTTTCAGGCACAACACACATAAAGGAAGGAAGATAGTTAGAATCTGTTAGGAATTTTCCAATCGAAAAGGGTTAAGCCCTATTGTTATTGTACAAATATGTAAGAGTTTTGGGGGTAGTAGGTAGTCAAGAGTGAATGAGAATAGCATGTGAGCGAGTAAGGAGAGCTAAGTACACATTTCACATGTGAATGTAAGAATGAAGAGAGACATATAGAAGGATAGGAGAACAGCAAGGGCATAATGTATGAGTGCAATGCGCATATTTTGTAAGAGATGATTATGAATAATATAAGAAGTATACCATTGTGGATGTMGACCATCTTGGGTGAACCAYRTTAAATCCTAGTGTATATGTGTTATGATGTGTTATGATGTGTTTACTGTTTTGTTTATTGCGTGCRTATAATTTATGGTTAACATTAATATGTTGTTTGTTCTAATGATTATGTGCACATAATATAATGTATGATGAAAAAATGCTTAGTGTAATGTTTATGATGAATTCCTCCCATCCCTTCATGAATGCGGAAACTCGGTTCCTGCAGTCCCCGTAGATACCTCGGGTGAGACTTCACCTGCTTGTGGGTGATGCCGAAAGGGATAGTATCTGAGGATTTTGTTGGTAAATTAATGTTGAACCCAAGGTTTGTGGAATGTTATAACATTATAGAGAAGACCAGGAGGACGAAGACCCGAGAAATTTGAAAGTACCAGAAACTGAAGGAGGGCACATAGTAGAGGGTCCCGAGCTTGAATCAGTTGTGTATACAAAGCCATTGAAAACACGGAAAGTGAATATTGGTACAAAGGATAATCCCAAGTTCGCAAACATTGGAGACTACTGGAATGAAGAAATTGTCGAGAAGATTGTTGATTTACTGTGCGAATACCAGAACCTTTTTCCAACTACATTTTCAAAAATGAAAGGGATTGTTGGGGAGCTAGGGGAGATGAAGATCCCTTTGAAGACACATGCCAATCCAATGAAGAAGAGACTGTACCAATTGAAACCAGTATATAAACATGAAGTGAAAGAAAAAATAGATAAGATGCTAGAAGTCGAGATTATTGAACATGTTGCAGAGTTGGAATGGATCAGTCCAATGGTGGTTCAAGACAAGAAAATAGGGGGAATCAGAGTTTGCATGGATCTACAAAAATTAAATGATTCCTAATTACATGACTTGTTTCCTACTTCGTTTATGGATGAAGTTTTGGAGAATGTAGAAGGACATGAAGCTTACTCATTCACTGATGGATTTTCTGGGTATCAGCGTATTAAGATCACGTAGGATGATAGACATAAGACAACATTTGCAACAAAATGGGGATGTTATCAATAAACAATCATACCTTTTGGATTGAAAAATGCACTAGCCGTATTTTCTCAAGTTGTTGTCGTAACTTTTAAATAATGTATTCATAAGTTCCTAGAAGTATATCTGGATGATTGGATAGTGTTTAGTTTGTTAAAATACCATATTGAAACTTTGCGCTTGATGTTGGACAAATGTAGAAAGTTCCAGATTTTCTTGAACATGAAGAAGTGTATTTTTTGCACACCATTTGTATCCTATTGGGTCATGTAATAT
The DNA here is from genome assembly GCA_032191745.1 of Picea mariana. NCBI lineage: Eukaryota > Viridiplantae > Streptophyta > Pinopsida > Pinales > Pinaceae > Picea > Picea mariana. The sequence continues at coordinate 43,016 of JASDQU010502980.1, read as the reverse complement.
GTAAACAAGGACTTTTAGTTGATCCCGTGAATATTGTTGTTATTGTTGATCTACCACATTCAACTTCAACAAAGTGTTGGATTATGAAAATATCAACAGGGTCCATAGAGTTCCCCACGACAAAGATGCAGCAACATGCACAAGAATTAAGTAATATTGAATTAGTGTTGTCACAGCTACCCATGAATGTGTTACACAACTTGCAGACAAGTGTTACACAGGAAATTCAGTTGCGTGCTGAGTCGACTTCTATGGATTTGTCTAAAGTGAATGAGGGAAATGTGGCACTGCATGTACAATACAACAAACTAGTGAAAGAATAGGATGAGGTTGCACCGGGTAGTGTAGGAAGTATACAACAACATACCAAAAGTATACATGGAAGCATATTCCCCATTGGAAGAGAAAGTGATGAAGATTAATGAAGTTATTCAGGTCTTGTACATGAAAATAGTAGACTTGGAAGCRCACACAACACCAAGTACTTCACCAGAAGAAAAGGATAAAAGGGAGAAAACAACCATGACCACTATGGATAGAATTAAGAGTTTGGATAAATAATGTGCAAATTTGTAAGAAGAAAGTGCACAAGTATGGAATYAGTTGTTGGAGAATGTAGAGCTACAAACATTGGACCAAAGGTTACAGACTGTGCAGRAGAAGGAACATAAGATAAAAGACATAATGAGAACTCTGCTACCTCCATACCAAATGGTTGCAATAGTGGAGAATAGGTAGCCACATTAAGAGATAAACCAAATCAGACTGGAACAACATAATCTTTCACATAATCTTGAGTTGCTGCAAGAGGAAGCATTCAGGGTAATGAAAGAACTAGTAGTTGCATAGGGAATCATTAAGCAAGCAGTGCAAGATAGTGCAAAGAAGCTGAAGAACCCTATTACTACACATATGACAGATGATATTGTGGTGCAGTAAGTACAAGTGAAGGAGAATATCGCAACTAAAAATGAGACTTTTGAGAAGCTCATTGCGACATTGAAGGGAGTGCAACAAAAGAAATGAGTGGCTTGGGATGAGCCACAGGTGAGTGTTGGGGTCAGGTTGGGACAAGACTTTTGGGACCAATTTTGGGAACTGTGTGCAGTGCAAGTAAAAGAAGGAAAGAAATTTCATGCACTTTCAAGATCAATGCACACAAAGGAACGAAGACAGTTAGAAGCCATTAGGAATTTTGGTCCAATCGAAAAGGTATAAGCCCTATTGTAATAGTATAAATATGTAAGTGTTTTTGGGGTAGTAGGTAGTCAAGAGTGAATGAGAATATCGTGTGAGCGAGTAAGGAGTGCTAAGTATGCATTGTATGCATGTATATAAGAGTGAAGAGAGACAGATAGAAGGATAGGAGAATGATAAGGGTATAATTTATGAGCGCAGTGCACATATTTTGTAAGAGATGATTATGAATAATATGAGAAGTCGACCATTATGTACATAGCCCATATTGGGTGAACCACGTTAAATCCTGGTGTATCTGTGTTATGATGTGTTTATTGTTTTTTTTATTGAGTGCATATAATGTATGGTTAACATTAATATGTTGTATGTTTTGATGATTCTGCACACATAATATAACATATGATGAACAAATGCTAAGTGAAATGATTTTGATGATTGCCTCCCATCCCTTCATGACGATGGAAACTCGGTTCCTACAGTCCCCATATATACCTTGGGTGAGACTTCACCTGCTTGCGGGTGATGTCGAAAGGGTCGGTATCTGATGGTTTTGTTGGTAAATTAATTTTGAACCTTGGGTTTTCCCACTGCGTGCCAACACTCCCAATAGAGTCTTCTTCTTGATCATGGTGTGTTTCCCTAAGGTCTTCTACAAGAAGGTTAGGTAAGAAACCTTCCCTTTCAAGGGAGGTTGTGAGATCTTGAAGGCGGTCTTTTGTTGGATGTATGGGTTGACCTGGGTTCTACCTTAGTTCTCCAACAAAACCCTTTTCACCATCGTCCCTTCTGGTAAACCAGAAGGCTACATTGCGCACAAAGTGCACAATGCAGTCTCACCCGAGATGGCTTATGGGTGATTGCATGAACCAAATGTCTGCAATTAGGAAAGGGGTTTGGGATATTCTATTTATTTTATTCATACCTTAACATCCATTCTACAATAACATTCATCAGATCTACCATTTTATCCATTCAATAACATATATTTTTTGCGCTACAAATAAACCGTAATAGATGCATTCAACTAATAATTCATTCATTATAAAGCATGTAAAAGGAATAAATCACACATAAAGACACCATTTTTACCGTGGTTCACCCCCCCTAGGCTACATCCTCAAAAATCTTCTACTTATTTCTTATTCTTCATCAAAATAGTGTTGCACACATTACATCGAACGGTGCATTTGGAATGCACATAAGTTTAGTGGTGAGGCTAACCAGTGTTGCACCAAGCTCCTTATAATGAGACCTGACCCTTAGTTACATCTCCAAACTGACTCCATCTAAGCTTCGTAGCTCTCAACAATACAAAGACTCAGACTCAAAAAGGACTCTCCAAAATAGACTCGTCGCGCACAAGTTCTAGGGTAGCTCATGACAATATCTCTCATATCTACCTCCTACATCATATTTATACTAAAAAATGGGTTAAAACCCTTACATTATGACTCAAAAACCCTATATCTAAGTGGACTCCACTTATCCACTTTCTAATTTCCTTCTGTGCGGTTGGCCCTCGATCCAACCATTCCTTGCACTGATCTTCCTTCTTTCCTGGTCCATTGCTTCCTTTGGACCATTATGCCTCGCTCACTGCGCTCAACTCCCAAAATTTTCTTGCTCCAATAGGACCCCAACACTTACCTCTAGAACATCCCAAGCCACTCAGGCCATGTGTGCCTCCTACACTGATTTCTCCAATTTCTGTAATTTCTTTGCTAGTTCATCTCCTTTTGCCTTCATCTACGCATTATTTTCTGTGAGGGTCTCCACGACCTGCATTGTAACATGCTCCTTCAACACTTGTATGTTTTTTGAGTGTGCATGTTCCATTAACTGTCATAAATGCTCTAAATCTTATCGATCATGCTTCATAAATGTGTGTTTCACACCTTGTTTTTTCGATGACCAATTTTTTGTTTCCCATCTATTTTGTTTTTTCTGGTGCATTGTAGTTTTCTCCTGTGTTACATCTCTGGTGCATTGGTTCTTCCTTTTGGCATATCTACCATTTTCACAACATCTTCACTTCTCATTGTCCTAACTTTATGTCTGTTGCACACTGTCATTCTCAATTATTTGTCGATCACTTATTCCTCTAACTATTTCTTTTTGTCTTTTTCTTCATTTTTCTAGTTTTCTTTTCCTTTTTCTTCTTTTAATTCCTACTATTTACAATATGTACAAGTCTACTTTATGTGCTGCAACTACTGATGGTTAGTGGGTCGACTGTCCCTATACATTTTCAGTCGACTACTGTTCACTAGTCCTTGAACTTCCTCGCCTGCTAAGTCTTGCAGTTGTACAACTCCTCCATCTATGACAAATTTGATCTAGTATGGCCCTAGAAAAATCATTCTAAGCTTCATCGGGTGCTGCAAATATTTATTGTCATAGAGGAGAACCATATATCCTACTTTGAAGTTCTTCTTCTTGATACATTTTTCATGCCATGCTTTATCCTTTTCTTTTTGTACCTCCTGATGGAAAGCTGCTATGATTCTATCTTCTTCCAATTCCATAAGTTGAGCTAATCTTTCTTATATTATGCCTCTTTATGTCATCTTTGTGATAGTTGCAATGCACAGACTTGGTATCAAATATTCCAAGGGAACTACTGCTTCTTTTCCATATACCAATCTCAAGGTTGTTTGTCATGTTAACTTCTTACACGTAGTTTTGTAATCCCATAATACCATTGGTACCTTCGAGTCTCAATCATCTCCATTCACATTACAAATCTTTGTCTAGGAATTCTCCAATATCTTGTTAAATGCTTCCACTATTCCATTAGCTTGAGGATGATAAGGAGTGCTCTTCTGAAGATGTATCTCAAACTCTTCAAGCATTGTCTGTATTGTACTGTTGATAAAGTGAGTCCCCTGATTTTTCATCAAAACTCTTGTGCATCCAAATCTCGTCACTACATGTTCAAGTAAGAAGTTCGTTGATGTTTTTGTGCTGCAATCCTTCACTGCTACTGCATCAGCCTATTTGGTTAATTATTTCTTCGTTGTAATAATATATCTGGATCCTTTTATTCTTGTTTGTGGGTTAATAGGTCCTACAAAATCTTCTTCCCATTTATCAAATACTTGCAAAGTAACATGAGGTCTCAATGGAATCTCATCCCTCTTGGATGGATTTCCAACTCTCTGGAAAACATCACAATTCTAATAGTATTCCTTTGCATCCTTATGAACTGTTGGCCACCATAATCATGCGTGCAATATCTTCTGCGTAGTAGGCTTCCCTGCATAATATCCTCCTGCAATCCCTTCATGTGCTTCTGCCAATATAATAGGTCTTTCATGCTCCATCACACATCTTCTTTGAATGTTATCTTCTCCAAGCTTGTATAAATGACCTGCAATCAGTTGATAATATGCAACTCTCACCACCAATTTTTTTTTCTACATGGTATCAAATTCTCTTGGGGATACTCCTGTACTCAATAACTCAATAATGTCAACAAAATATTCATCTGCAACCTGTACTGAAAATAATTGAGCATTAGGAAAGTTATCTTCGAAACTACTTGGTTCTTCTCCATTAGTGATTCTTGACAAATGGTTGGGTCTTGCATTCAATCTACCTGGCTTCACCACAATTTCAAATTCAAACTCCTGAAATAACAACAACCATCTGCATATTCTTCCCCCCAACACTGGCTTGTTGACTAAATATCTCAGAGCTGAATGATCTGTAAACATCTTGAAATGTTGTCCTAACAAGTAATGTTTGAATTTCTATAATGCATAAATCATAGCTAGACCTTCTCTTTATGTAGTATTGTAGTTATTCTCTGAATCTGGTAGCTTTGTGCTTTCAAAATCTATGGGGTGATCTATTGCACCTTCTCCTCACCGTGTCAAGACTACTCCTAGAAATATTGCAGATGCATCCACATGCACATGAAATTTTGTTGACCAATCTGGAAACACCAGAATTGGTGTAGTGACCATCTTTTCCTTCAAAATATCTAAGCTCTTCTGGCATTCCTCATTCCACTGATATTTGGTGTATTTCTTCATTAATTTCTCCATTGGCGCAGTAACTTGTGCATATCCTGTTATAAAATTCCTGTTATATCCTATATGACCAATTGTACTCTTTAATTGGCGCACTGACTTTGATGGTGCTAAGTTAACTATAACAACAATTTTAGCAGGATCAATCAACAAACCATGTTTACACACCACATTTCCTAACAGAATCCCAAAAGGTGCACTGAAAATTAACTTCTTAATATTCAATGAGATCTAACATTGTCTACACCTGTCCAACATCAGTCTTAGTACTGCGACATGGTCCTTCAATAAAATAAACATTGTCCAATCATCCAAGTAAACTTCTAAAAATTTATGAATGAAGTCCTTAAAAGCTGCTACTACTACCCTTGAGAAAATTGCAGGTGCATTCTTCAACCCAAATGGCATAACTATATACTGAAATGATCCCCATTATGTCGCAAATGTAGTCTTATGTCTATGTTCTAGCGCAATCATGATCTGATGATACCTTGAAAACCCATCTGTGAATGAATAGGCTTATTTCCCCCCTACATTCTCCAAAAATTCATTTGTAAATGGGGCAGGAAAGGGATCATGTAGGAAAGCATCATTTAGTTTACTCAAGTCAACACAGATCTTAATTCCCGCTTGCTTCTTTTCCTACACCACCATAGGAATAATCCATTCTGATTCTTCCAAAGGTTCTATGATACCAGCTTCTAACATTTTTTCAATTTCTACCTTCACTTTCTCCTTGTATATTGGATTCAATCTATAAGGTCTTTGTCTTATAGGTCTGGCTTCTAGATTCAAATGGATCTTCATCTCTCCTAATTCTCCTACTAATCCCTTCATCTCCGAAAATGTTGCTGGTAACAAGTCAATGTATTCACATGGTAATTTTGTGATTCTTTCTACTGTTTGACTATCCCAATAATCTCCAATGCTTGCAATCTTCAGGTTTTTTGTTGTTCCAATATTTACCTTATTGATATTCAATGGGGCTACATAATATTCTGACTATAGCTTTGGACCCTCTACCTCTCTTTCTCCTTCAACTTCCAGGATATTGATATCGCATGGGTTATCCTATGTTGGATCTTCTTGTTCTGCGACATGATAGCAAGGTAACAATTGTCTAATTGACTGTCTCTTCTAGTTCTGGTATGTTGTCACAATATCTACTTCAGGTTCTTCAAATATCTTATCCCTTACTACCTTTAATGTTGTTTCTATCTTTGGAATTTCATGTTCAAAGGAAAATGTAACCAAAAAATTATGATGCATTTCTTCCCAGTTGGAAGTTTCTCTGCGTTGTTCATGTTTTGTGTACCATTTACTTGGAATGTCTTCTAAAGTGTGAATAAAGTAATGTGGCCATTCTTCTGGTGGTAATAATTTCCATTGGGCCATACACCTATCTATGTGTTCCCTGGGTTATCCAATCCCATCATATTTTTCCAAAAAGTTGTTCTCCTGCTCTACGCTAAATCTAATGCGTTGCAACCTTTTACACCGAAACAAGTTTTTAACCTTCTCCTTATGTACACCCCACCAATGGGAAGGTTTTGATTTCAATGCCATGTTTAGAGCTAATATCATTTGATTCTCCAAAATTTCTAATTCAAATTTTGCTAAAAAATCTTCTAAATTACTCCAACCATGAAAAGTGGGAGGTTCTCTTACCTCGGATCCAATCCATATCAGTGTGCATCTCATTCTGGCACATCTTCTAGTTGAAAATTATTGGAGTCACTACTGTCAGTTTTCCAATCCTATGTCAGCGTATGAAGCACAAGAGCTAATACTCCTCCAACTCAGCATTCCATCTGTAGTTGGGTTGATATAATATTCTTCACACGCGGTGGTTCTGTAAAATATAGTTTGTGTCTTCTGTGAGGATATTTTCTATAGGTTATACATACCTTCCTCCTTTCGAGGGATCCAAAGGTGCAATAACTCTATATTCACCAGATTCAAATATTATCTTTATTTTCTTCAAATTGATGATTTCATGGTTATCAAAAGCCCAATCCAATCCCAATAGTGTTGGATAGGGTGTAGTATTATCTACTATGTCAATGACTTCAAAGTCTGCCATGGTGCATATACCATCTAGATCTACTGGTATCCCCTTTAATATTCCCAGTGGAACCACTTTGTGTTGATTTTCTAACTTCAATTGAATAGGTGAATACCCTAATTGAGGTTCTCCCATAGCTTCCCATGTCTTATTTGGTATAACATTGACTTCAGACACTAAGTCTAGTATGATATCTCCCATATTGAAATCTCCAATGTTTGCATTCAACCTGAATTCCTTACTAGTTCTTCTCTTCCTTCGGATCTGATTTACTGTCTTTACTCCCTCTTCCCCAACATTACAATTTTATAACATATTATGTAGTACTTGCAGAGATGACTTATCATTTAATAGCTTGACACAAGATACCAAAAAGTTTCTTAAGTTACTTACTGGTTTCTCTTTATTGGTCTGATCAAACCAGGGAGGCATTTCATACACTGGTACATCATCTACTGGCTTTGTTCATGAAGTGGACGCAATGTTTTCCTTCAAAATCTTCTGTCTAGCCTCCTTGAATATCTTTTTTTCTTTATGCACATCAAAGTTTTGCTCAGATTATGCATTCTTTCTTACCCACTAGTGTATATCCTGGTTCTATTTTGCTTCATCATCTCATGTCTTAGCTCCACCATGAGTAACTATATTAGTATTATTTCCATCCTCTTCCCTATCTTCCATAGTAATCCATTTCACATTATGATTATTTTGGTTCCTCTTTTCATGTATTTTTATCAACAGTGTCGGACGATCTTTTGTTTCATGGTATGTTGCACGACAATACATGCATGTCGCAGGTGGTAATGGACAATATCTTGCGTAGTGTTCAGGCTTCTAACAATTATGACAAACTATTGGTCCTTGACCTCCCCCAAATCCTCTTCCTCCGTGTCCACCTCCTCTGAAGCCTCCTTTGTTACCTTGATTATATTTGTGCGGTGTATTATACTAGGGTCCATGATTATACTATGTTTACGTATTATTGTACTAAGGCTGCGCATTATATTGAGGTTGTCCTTGAAATTGTTGCACGTTATTGTACTGCGATTGTGCTGTGAACTATTGCGCGTTACTACATTGTGGTTGTTGCACAGTTTGTCTTTTCATGTGCTCAACATATACCCTATATGTATCTGAAATGCGTTCTTTCATCATTTCCAGAGTTCTACATTCCTTTTCTTCATGTCCAATTGACTTGCAAAAATTACAAAATGTACTCTTTGGAACTATCTGATACTTTTGTATCATAGGAAAATGATATGGATCCTGTCCATGTACTTTACATATCTCACACCATGGTCCTCTTGAAGATAAAGGGTTTGGAATCCCCACTCCTATATACTGCGCAAACAATGGACATCATTCTTATGATGAACTTCTGTCCTACACATTGTACACTAGAAATCTTCTCTCTTTTCCTTACCTTTATTTTGATTCAATTGAAATGTTAATTTCTTCAAATCCTGTCTCAGCTCTTCCACAATAGGATTTTTATGCTTATACCGATTTTCCTCTAACTGCAAGGTTGCTTGCAGAGCCTGAGCCTGGTTCTGAAATATATGTTGCCTCAAAGGATACAAACAATTGTCTATGCCTCATATCAGTAATAGGGAACTTCAACTTATCTTTGATCCTATTAAACTTATGATCAACCTCCCAGACAAATTCTCCTAGTTTCTACTTAATCTCTATCATCTCGTTCATAAATTGATCCTCTGAGCTTGGATTTTGAAATTCATTGATCAACTACCTTTTCACCTCTACGACAATTTTAGGCGCTCATGTTGGGTTATTTACTTCGAGACACAGGTACCAATATAATGCACAGTCTCTTAATGTAATTGCTAACTGTGCGACCTTGGTATCTTCATCTGTAATATGTTTGGTTGCCCAAATATTTTCACAAACGAAAAAATGCTTCTCTAAGTCCTCCAACCCTTCTCCATGGAACTCAGGTAATCTAATAGTGGGATCCCGACCTGCCATTGTGAAGTTTGTTGTGCTACCACCTCCACGTGATGTAGAAACTTGATTGCTACTTGTTGAATTACTTCTACTTGAATTAGACCCTTGCCCAAAAATTCTTCTACCACTAATCAGTTGTTGGTTAACCGGTTTTTCTTCTCCAGTTGTCTTAGTCGCACATGGAGTTGTGGGTTCCACACTAATTCAGATCTAGAATGGAGAGCCTTCTTCTACGTCAGACCTATGACCTCTGGTTTTCCACTCATATGTGGTGTGAAATATATCATCAATCTACCACATGGCGCAGAAACCCTCTACCTCTTCCTTGTCACTATCCAAGCCATCTCGCTCAGTTACAACCCTCTTCTTACTATTCATCTTATACTGGTAGGGTCGTTTGTTGTGCGTCACACCTTCTTTCCTTATGATCTCCTTGGTATGTTCATCATCCATCATGATGGGGTCCATTGCTTCCTTATTCTGGCTACTCTTGAGAGCCTTCTCCATATCTCATATCTTCCTTAGTGTTTCCATCGGTTCCCCCATGCGCGCAGAGTGATCTAGTTGTCTAATTCCATGGTCATCACGCCTTTATCATGTAATAAGATCTTGATCGACATGTAAATTGACTTGATGTACCTCCCTCTTGGTCCCTTCAAAAAATATTTCTCTACAGTAGTATATGCCTTCGTTGTATCTACTACAAACTCAATAATAAACCCTACAATAATATTGTCTAACCAAAAATCTACTGCACATGTGAATTTATTATTAGCCCTTTCCAACTACGCAAAATTCTAAGCAGTCCACTCGACTAGTCTAATCCGATTCGTGGGATGAGTATCCTTCAACCTCAATATCCACTCTTGTAATAACTCTGGAAATAAGAGAAGAAGAATGCTTCATGTAAATCAATAAACACATACCTGTGTAGATACTGGTGCAATGTATATCTGGAACTCCTATTATCTTTTTGCATGAATTCTAGTTTCTTTATCGCCAACCATCTTTCAATCTCTTGCTTTGTAGGATTCCATGGCCTCAACATCCCTTTTTACCACTACATCTTCTTCACCAAACTCTTCCCAGGATGTTCTTCTGAGTTCTAGTTGGAAACATAACCATTTGTAGGATGTATGGGCTGACCCGGGTTCTACCTTAGTTCTCTAACAAAACCATTTTCACCATTGACCCTTTTGGTAAACTAGAAGGCTACACTACGCACAGAGTGCATAACACAGTCTCACCAGAGATGGCTTATGGGTGATTGCATGACCCAAGTGTTTGCAATCGGGGAATGGGTTGGGGATGTTTTATTTATTTTACTCACACCTTAATGGACATTCTACAATAACATTCATCATATCTACCATTTTATCCATTCAATAACATATATTCTATGCGCTGCAAATAAACCCTAACAAATGCATTCATATTATCATTCATTCATTATAAAGCATGTAAAAGGAACGTATCATGCATAAAAACACCATTTTTACCATGGTTCACCCCCCTAGTCTAGTACACAAAGATATTATGCTTATTTCTTATTCTTCATCAAAATAGTTGTGTGCATTACATCAAAGGGTGCATTTGGAATGCACATAACTTTAGTGGTGAGGTTGACCAGTGTCGCACCAAGCTCCACAGCTTGCAACCTGTCCCTCAGTTACATCTCCAAATTGAATCCATCTGAGCTCTGCAACTCTCAATAATAAAAAAACTCAAACTCAAGAAGGACTTTCCAAAATAGACTTGTTGCGCACAAGTTATAGGGTATCTTATGCCAATATCTCTCATATCTACCTCATACATCATATTTATACTACAAAATGGGTTAAAACCCTTACATTATGACTCAAAAACCCTAACTCTAAGTGGACTCCACTTGTCCACTTTCTAACTTCCTTCCACGCGGTTGTTCCTCGATCCAACCGTTCCTTGCGTTGATCTTCCTTCTTTCTAGGTGTGTTTCTTCCTTTGGTCCATTATGCCTCACTTACTGCACTTAACTCCCAAAATTTGTCTGCTCCAACATCTTCGTATGTCTAAAAAAGTAAGATACCATGTTCAAGAAAAAATTCCAAGGTCTACGAAGGAAGATATGCACTTTGATTTGTAATAAACCTTGATCTGATCTTGTAATCTTAATGTTAGGGAAAATATAAACAATTTTATTTGTACATCCTCATGTTTCACTTATATTTCTTGTATCATAATTTTACATCATGAGAAATGTCTGAACATGGATCATTATTAAACTCTGGAAAATCTCTTTTCCACTTTATATCAAACTTATTCAGATATCCAGGAATACTTTCAAAATCAATAGAAGGATACAATTCATGATAATCGCAAGGTGCCATGATTCCATCACTTGAGAATATGAAATTTTATAAAAATTGAGAATAGGATGTGTTACACGTCAAATTTCCATGCTTGCATAATGTGTCGCATGTGTCACAAATGTCACACGCATCATATGTGGCGTAAGCGTCACATCGTAAGCATTGCAAGTGTCACACCCAGATTGTCACAAGTGTCGCAAGTGTCCTAACATGCTTTATACACTTTTAGTAAGTGTCACAACTCAATCAACACCATAAAAACACTTGCCACAAACCCTAAATCATGTTGGAAAGAAAAKCCCCATCATTTGGCAGTCAAAACATACCTTTTTACCTGTGATTTTGACCATTCTTTGGACATTTAAGAATACCATCCCTCCYTGCCTATGCTTACAGAGCGTCGGCACCCGATACACCATGTTAAGGARGCGTTGTTGTTGGTTGATGGAATCAAGGTGAATCCCACCTTCTTCTAAGGGACAAATCTGAAGGTTGGGGTTTGTTTTGATCGAATCCTATTCTATGGCTCTATCTTAGGAAAGAATCAAAACCTATTAAGCCATATCCTCAACCAATTCAAAAAATACTCATGGTGGTTGAACCTCTAAAAACATATAAATTGGAGGCATTTCTATGGTGGAAGAGAGGAAGGAATCAGTAATAGCATTGTTATTTTGATCTTACATTGTTCATGCAAGGATTGTATGAGAAGAGCTTGGAGGAGTTGTTGGATCTTCAAACTCAAATTGTAAGTATCTACTTTGGGTTCTCTAATTAATATACTTGGCCTATTTCCTTCAAGTATGTGTACTTTTGCATCTACCTGTCTATTGTTGTTCAATATTCATAGATAGATTTATTTAGTTAATTATATAGAGTAAAAGAAATGTATCTTTGTTGTTCTTTACATGATCTTATCTGCCTTAAGGAGCTTATAAATCAAGCCCGAGAATTGGAGCACAGAGGACAATCGACGAAATAAGGTATGTCACACTTTTCTTCTTCTCATCCGATTAGTTGAGTTAGATCTAAAAGGAATATAACAACCACTTTTACTTTTCTATATTGGTAATAGGGGTCTAGGAATCCAAGGGATATTTAACTTGTCTGCAGGGGAAATATTCTGTAACAGAAATTAACGACTCCACTGGGGATCAAACCCAGAAATTGGATTAGGCAATGGTCATCGTTGTTTAATGATTTTGACACTACATCTTAATTCACACTACCACGATCATTGTTGACTCGAACCCCATGTACCACATCTTGACTCGTCAAGTAATTGGGGGAAAATATTCAAAATGGATCGTCATTATTGAGGAATTCAATCTCAAGTTTACCAAATCCAAAGCAAAGAAATCATTGGTTTTTGTTGAGTTGATTTGTGATCTTCCCCATTATTATGGGATAAATCAGTAGGTGCGGACACTAACTGATCTCCCTAGATCCACCTAGATCTAGAACAAAACACACTATAACATGACACTTTCCTTAAGTTTTAGATATTGAATTTACTAACTAAAGAGGGATGGGTGACATACCGTTTAAATGCCACTTCCTCTCGCCATCACCATCCTAGCTCCGTTCCAACACTCATACAATGATGAACCTGCAAAAGAACGCAACCAACCAAAGTGATATTAATAGCATAAACTCAATATAAACCTATGTATGTGATCAAGGAATCATACAATAAAACACAACAAGCTTTATAGGAAAGAATCGTATTACTGTCTCATATTAAATGTGAAAGAGAGATTACAACCATGGCCTTGATGTCATAAGGTCCCTTCCAACTGTCCTTTGTTCCCCACACACTTCCATTCCAAGAATTCTGAGAGCACAGATCTGATAATATTCACAATCTATCTTGACAAAGGCAAAACTCAAAGACACTTCAACCAAGCTAATAATTCCAAGCCAAATCCAACTTAGCCCTTCTCCATGAGAGCTCCTCTCCTTTTATAAGCTGAAGAGGATAAGGTGAGGAGGTTAGGATGATCCCACTAAATCATGAAAGCGAGTAAGATCCAAACCATTTGAATGCCACCTCACCATGGAAGTTTCTCCTTCTAGAAGATTCGAGAAAACGCTCATTTTTCCCTCGTGTAAGCATTCTCACACCCTACCTATAGAGCAGATTGTGAACTCCTTGCGACCTAGCTATGATGCAGCCTGCAAGAATCAGGCATTCTCGCACCCTAGCTATAATGCAGCTTGCGAACTCCTTTTTTATAGGGTTTTTACAAAGGAAAATGCAACTTCTTTTCTCAGGAAAAGTTCTTCTCCCTTCTCTCTTCAGGAACTCGGGCCATTGACCCCTCTGAAGGCAACAGATAGGTTTACATCATTAATGGTCATAGGGATGACGAAAATAATGTGTAACAAAGATCCCCCCAAAGTATGAAGTTAGAACAGAGTGATAGCTGAAATACTTTGTCGAGTGTGTGTAGGGAACAAGGAACAGTCGGTCGG
>JASDQU010502980.1:0-12526 GCA_032191745.1 Picea mariana | reverse complement strand
GCCATGTAAGACATGGTATACTTTCTATCATCCTGTCAAAGTTTCGAACAATAGAAATGTTGTTGCAACACTGCCACTGTCTTTTCTAAGATGAAGTGTCCTGCCACCCAACTGTAGTGAGATTCCCAAATTAGCTTTGCTCACTCACTTGATGGGACACAGAGATGGCCTAGATGGCACAAAACCCCATCTTGAAGATGGAAATTAGTGACAGTTGTGTTTGTTACCAACATATGGTAGTTAGTGGCAAAGTCATGATCACTCTTGTAGAGTTGGGGCCATCCGTAGGTCTCATGTCCACAAGAGTGTAGCACCATAGTTAGCGCTGCCACTGGAGGTTGACTGAGGCAGTCAACGATGCAGTTGGTGTTGCTTGCCTTATACTTGATGTTGAGATGAAACTGTTGCAAGTATGTGGACCACTTCTAATGGCGGTCATTCTGATATTTTCCTTGTGTCTGTATGAACTGCAGAGGCTTACGATCAATGTGGATGATTGTCTCCTTTCTAATAATGTAATGCCTCCATTGGCGGTAGGCTTGTACAATGGAGTGAATTTCTTTGTCATAAGTGGGGTTCTTACAGACGATATATGATAGTGTCTCACTATGATAGGCCACAACATGTCTGTGTTGAGTGAGAACTGCACCCACAACATAGTCTGAAGCATCTGTCTCGATCTCAAAAGGTTGTTGCAAGTCGGGTAATGAGAGCATCGGGGTTGAGCACAAGCGCTTTCTTCAAATCATCGAACAATTTCTATTGCCATTTACCCCACATGAACTTTGTCTTTCCACCACCCCTGGTCACTTGGATAAGGGCCTATGCAATATGGGAGAATACCAACACAGACCTGTGATAGAAATTGGCAGGGCCTATGTAATATGGGAGAATACCAACACGGACTTGGGCCTAAGAAGCTCGGAAGCTCAGTGAGTGTGGTCGGGGATGGCCTGTCACAAATGACCTGGATCTTGGCTGGATTGACATGCACCCCATGCTCATCAACAATGTATCCTAGGTACTGGACCCTGTTCATACCGAAGGAGCATTTTTCCAAATTTGCATATAGCTTGTGTTGCCGCAGAGTGTGCATAACCTATTGAATATGTTGCAAGTGTTCTGCCAAACTCTTGTTGAAGATGAGGATGTCATCCAAATACACCACCACAAAAGTATTGGTGAAAGGATGAAAGATATCATCCATCATCCTCATGAAATTTGTTGGCGAATTCGTCAAGCCAAAGGGCATGACCAACCATTCAAAAAGACCTTCTTTGGACTTGAAGGTAGTCTTCCATACATCAATATTCTCTATTGGGACTTAGTGGTAGCCGGACTTCAGACCAATTGTAGTATTCTAGATATAAAATAGTATGCAGAACAAAAATATTTTATCTAGAAATGGGAGAGAAACAATGATATAATCATAACAATACCAGAATAATACCAGAATAACATCAGAAATAACACTTTGATTATTGATAGCAATGTTCACTTGCCTTTTCGAGGGGGAAACCTCCAGCAGAGTAGATATCTATTACAATAATATCCAAGAATATATTTCTCATACCATCTACTTCTATTTATACTAATTATGTCTATCCAAAAGAACAATCTAGAGGAAGATCCTTCTAGAAGCAGAAGCTTCTATTAGGTTTTGTTACATTTGACTTATTCTTCCTTATTGCTAGGCCTTACTAATATTGACATTTATTGCATGGAATTATATTATTCTACATACGTGAGGGGTTAGGGAGGTTAGGTCCCTAACTTGCCCTCCCCCTTGAAGAACAACCTTGTCCTCAAGGCTTCAAATGAGGGAATTTTTGTAGAATGGTGGTCGACTCCCAGGTGGAATCTTCTGGAGGTGTATCTTTCCATTAGACTAACACTTCATGGATGGTGCACTGACGGAGACGATGCTCTCTCTAGGCCAAGACTGCTTGTGGTTGCAACCATATGGAACCTTCTTCATCCAACTCAGGGAGACTAGTTTGAGTTTGACACTTAGTTCTAATCACCTTCTTTAAGCAGGAAACATGAAAAATAGGATGGAGCTTTGAATGAATGGGTAGAGATAACTGATAGGCCATCGATCCCACACGCTTGAGCACTGTATAAGGACCATAAAATTTAGGTGCAAGTTTTTTACAATGTTGAGATTTGAGTAAATTTTGCTTATAAGGTTGTAGTCGAAGAAATAACTAGTCCCCTACAACAAAATGGCGTTCATAACAACCTTGATCTGCTTGTTGCTTCATGCAATTCTGATCCCTGACCAAATTGTCTTTGAGGGCACGAAGAAAAGCCTCGTAGACTAAATTTTTTTTGTCAACCTCCTTCAAGACCCATGGAATATAGGAGAGAAATGATGGGGTATTTTGGCCATAGACTGCTTCAAAAGGAGTCATGCGAGTAATTGTATGGTAAGATGTGTTGTAACACCATTCAACTAGGGGTAACCATTGAGCCCATCGATTTTTCCACTCAGATGCAAAACACCTCAAATATGTTTCCAAGCACTAGTTGACAACTTTAGTCTGGCCATCCGTCTGGGGGTGATAGGCAGTGCTGAGATGCAATTGGGTGCCCTGTAGCTTGAACAATTGTTTCCAAAAATTGTTGGTGAAAGTGGGGTCTCTTTCAAAGACAATATAATTAGGCATGCCATGAAGCTTGAAAATATTATCCATGAAGATTTGAGCCACTGTGGTGGCTGTGAATGGGTGTTGAAGAGCACAAAAATGAGCATATTTGGAGAGATGATCTATGACCACCATGATGACTGACTTATTTCCCGATTTAGGTAATCCTACAATGAAATCCATAGAAATATCTCGCCAAATAGCAGGGGGAATCAAAATCGGCTGGAGTGTGCCTGGATCTTTGACAGTTTCTCCCTTGTTGCGTTGACATAACTCACATTCAACTATAAAGGTGCGGACGTCCAATTTCATACCCTCCCTGAAAAAAGAACGTTTGACCCGTTCATAGGTTTTGGTAAACCCTGAATGCCCGACTGTGGGTGAGGCATGAAGTTCAGAAAGCACTGTGGATTTAAGTTGGGATTGCTTGCATAWATACAAACAACCTTTGYAGWGAMRCTCTTCATTATKMCAAGAGTACCYTGGAGARACTGAAGAATTGTKTTGCAATTGGTGGAGYRGGCTAGAAATTTTGGGGTCKTGCAACCATTCCTGASGAACAGCTTGGAGCCAATCTGGTAYAATGAAGGAGAGGRAGAAAAKGGACCMRTSTTCTTCATWTTTCYGGGAAAGWGCATCAACCACTACATTTTCCTTTCCCTTCTTGYAAATGATCTCATAATCATARCCAAATAGCTTGGTCACCCATTTTTGTTGTGTTGGGGATGAAATTTGTTGTTYCAGGAAATACTTGAGACTCTGATAATCAGTTTTGATTTGAAATCGTTGACCCAATAAATAAGGAYGCCAAAGATCCACAACATGCAGAATAGCTAACATTTCCTTTTCATAAATGGATTGGMCCAAATGTCACTCTAAACGTTGTTTGCTAGTGAAGGCCAAGGGCCTGSCATCTTGCATGACGATGACTCCAATTCCTTTTCCGGAAGCATCACATTCTAGTACAAATGCCTTTGTGAAGTCTGGGAGGGCTAGGACAGGGGTTGATGATCCAACTAAATCCAGAAAGGCCTAAAACTCAAAGTTATAAGAATCAGATGAAACCAGCTCCATCGCGTCAGGCTCGTTGAGCCGATTCCGGCCATATATATTTTTTTTCTGAAAATGGACACCGTATGCAGAAGTTATCGCGATATGAAGATCAGGTCAAACATGGAAAAAAGTCAAAGTCAAAGTCAACATGTCAAAGTCAATGA
Source organism: Picea mariana (assembly GCA_032191745.1). Classification (NCBI taxonomy): domain Eukaryota; kingdom Viridiplantae; phylum Streptophyta; class Pinopsida; order Pinales; family Pinaceae; genus Picea; species Picea mariana. The sequence continues at coordinate 8,661 of JASDQU010502980.1, read as the reverse complement.
TGACATCAGAAGTACGTCATGATGATGTCAACTGTACATCATGATGATGTCAACAATACATCATGTTGACATCAGCATGACACATGGTAGCACCAGAGGCTGACACATGGCAGTCATTTTTGGCTTTTTTAGGGGTGATTTGGCCCAATAAAAAAGTGACACGTGGCACTGTATGTAGGTGACACGTGGAAACTTCTAGAAGGTCAACCAAATCTGGCGGAGATCCTCCAAATCTGGCTAACTGTCGCTAAATCTCGCTAACTTCCACTAAATTTGGCGTAGTCTGGCTTATTTAGCCATGCACGAAAATCGAGAAAAAATATTTTTTTTGACACACAAATCAAGACTGTATGGACTGTATGAATTTGACAGGGTGCAACATTGGGATTTGTGTCGAGGGGAGGTCCTGAGGTACTATTCATAAGCATGTTGTATTTATACTCAAAAGTTGCAGAATTTCGAGGGGAGTCCGAAAATGGCTTCTATTTTTGCATCTGAGTAGCCGAACAGAAAAGTGCTTCAAGATCCCAAGGTGTCGAGCCAAGCATAGCCAACTTCATACTCAAAAGTCTCAAAATATCCTGTTCCAGCCAACAGTGATGTCAGTTTCTTTCCAGAAGTTGTAGATCTGAAAGGTGGTTTTGGGAACTATTATGTAAGCCTTTCTTTTGTATTCTTAAAGCATTGAAAATTAATAAGAAGCCTTCCCCACTAGGACAAAGGCCCAAAGACATAGGAAAACTTGTGTCAAACTCCGTTAACAATCTTGGTGTTATGGTTTGTTGTTTATACTTCTTATATGGTTGTAACATTCTTTCATTAAGCTTCTTCTCTTAATTCCTAAATGGTAAATTAACTCATGCATAAACTTAGCCAAAGTCTTTAAAATATCATTTTTGGATCAAGTGGTATCAAAGGAGGTTGATAGTTGGTTGTTTGAGTATGCATGATTACCAAGGAAAAGCTAAGACGTGGTGAAGGAGAGCTTGTAGAAGGAGATCCAGAGATTGGATCAAGAAAGAGGACATCCCAAAGTGAGAGGATGTCATCAGAAGAAGGTCTTTCTCAAAATGAAAGAGAATTTCAAGGAAATTTCTTTTCCATGTTGGAGATGGTAAAAGTATTGTATGATGATTACTTGGAATGAAAGAGACATTTTCAAGGGGAATATTCAAAGTAAGACAAAAGTGAAGAAGGAGATGACCCTCCTAAAACTCCTCCTTCACCTCCTTCATCTCCATCTTCTTCTTCTTCAAATACAAGTTCAACTTCTACCGCAAGAAAACATTCTCATAAACATAACCTTGATATGCTATTACTTAAACTTGATGTAAAATTTGTTTTACCTATGTATGATGGTGAAGTTAATGTTGAGAAACTTGATAACTAGGTTAGACAGATGGAGGTATATTGTAATGTACAACAAATCAAAGATGAGGCAACCGAAATCATGTTGGCATCGCTTCGTCTTGAAGGCACAACTCTCATCTGGTGGCAAAGTAAGATGCAACATGGAACTCAACAAGTTGGTAATATTTCTCCATCATGGCATGATTTTATTTCCACACTTAGAAAATAGTTCTATCCTTTGGGATATAAGGAAAATGATTTAATTGAATGGCAAAGTCTTAATTTAAGAAAAGGACAGTCAATGCAGGAATATACATATGAATTTCGTAAGATGGATTTGATGTTAGATGTTCCATTAACTACACAATAAACTCTTATGAAGTATATAGGAGGTTTTCCTGCTTATATTCATAATATTGTATTTATGTTTGGACCAACTAATATTGATGAGGTTTCTGTTCAAGCAACATATATTGAAGCAAGAAAAATTGGAGTTAGTGTATCAGGGGAATCATCTTCAAAGAAATATGGCAAAGTCAAAGGGAATGGGAAGAAAGCAAACTCAACTACAGTGAAGGAAGATAAGCTCTCTTGCAAGCATTGCATGAAAGAAGGGCATGATGATGAGCATTGTTGGCAATTGCACCCTGAAAAGAGACCGAAGTGGTTCAAAGAAAGGAAAGGGAGGCAAAAAGTTGCAACATCAACACGGGTATGATTCAAGTGATGAGTCTAAGATCACAACAATTGGTTTGACAGGTAAAATTGGTGATGGTTTTGATTCAAGAAGTAAAGTATTTCATATAGGGTCATAATGAAACATACTAAGATCGATACATTGATAGATAGTGGATCTCACGATAACTTAATTTAAGAAGAAGTGGTTAAGAAATTGGGATTAAACACTAAGATGCATCACAAACCCTATTCACTAAATTGTATAAGCAAAGATCATAAATTGCCCATAACAAAGCAATGTATAATAAAGTTTGCAATTACATCTAAGTATTTGGATTAAGTAACATGTGATGTGGTGTTGCTAGAAACATGTGGAATGGTCTTAGGTAGCCCTTATTTATATGATTGCAAAGAAATCTTCTACAATGAACAAAATCAATATCACTTAACTAAATAAGGAAATGATTATGTTGTACATGCTCATCACATAAAAGCAAATCAATCTCTTCTAACAATGGAACAATTAAAGAAGGTAGCTTATGCAAGCAATACACCTATAATTATGCCAAGTAAAGTAGTTGATCTTAAGCATGAACATGAGATGGTTGTAGGATGGGAGTTCAATCATACTTTTCTTCAAGATAAGTTAATGTCGTGCAAGCCAGTCAAACATATGGGTTCATTTTCAGTCATATTTATGATGTTATCACTGCTAATGTTTTCTACATGGATGGTAGTGAATTCAGTAAGATGTGAACGAGTTCAGATTGCTAACAATATGATTTCAATTGTCATGGTTATTATGCAATTGATTATGATGCGACAGATGCATAGGAAAAAGTTTAAAGACAAAGGATAAGTGGGGAGACTTATCCCGCACTTGATGACTGGTTAATATCCTTTTGGAGGACCAAAAGGTCTTAGTGGGGAGGTGTAATCCAAGTGGATCCAGAAAGGCCTAAAACTCAAATTTCTCATAATCATATGAAACCAACGCCATCGTGTTGGGCTCATCGAGCCGATTTCGGCCATATATATATTTTTTTTCTGAAAATGGACATTGTATGCAGAAGTTATTGCGATCTGAAGATCAAGTCAAACATGGAAAAAATTCAAAGTCAAAATCAATGATGACGTCGACAGTACGTCATGATAACATCAACAGTTCATCATGCTGACATTAGCATGACACGTGGCAATAATTTTTGGATTTTTTAGGGGTGATTTGGCCCAATAAAAAGTGACACGTGGCATCATACGGAGGTGACATGTAACACCTTCTAGAAGGTCAAACAAATTTGGCGGTTCCACCAAATCTGGCGGATATCCTCCAAATATGGCAGAATCTTGCTAAATCTGGCTAACTATCGCTAAATTTGGCTAACTATCGCTAAATCTAGCTAACTGTCGCTAAATTTGGCGGAGTCTGGCTTATTTAGCTATGCACGAAAATCAAGAAAAAAAAATTGGCATGCAAATCGGGACTGTATGGATCTGACAGGTTGCAACATTAGGATTCGTGTCAAGGGGAGGTTCCAAGGTACTGTTCAAAAGCAAGTCGACTTTATACTCAAAAGTTACAAAATTTTGAGGGTAGTCTGAATATAGCTTATGTTTTTGCATCCGAGTAGCCAAACAGAAAAGTGCTTTCAGATCCCAAGGTGTCGAGCCAAGCATAGCCGACTTCATACTCAAAAGTCTCAGAATTTCCTGTTCCATCCAATGGTGATGTCTGTTTCTGTCCAGAAGTTGCATATTTGAAAGGTAGTTTCAAGAGATGTTATGTAAGCCTTTCTTTTGTATTCTTAAAGCATTGAAGATTAATAAGAAGCCTTCTCCACTGAGACAAAGGCCCGGAGATGTACGAAAACTTGTGTCGAACTCCATTAAAAATATCGGTGTTATGGTTTTTTGTTTATACTTCTTATATGGCTGCAACATTCTTTCATTAATCTTCTTCTCTTAATTCCTAAATGGTAAATTAACTCATGCATAAACTTAACCAAAGTCTTTAAAAGATCATTTTCAGATCAGTCGAGCACATAACACATTTTAAGGCTTGGAAGGCATGATCTGCAGTTAAAGTCCAAGTGAAAGCATTCTTTTTAAGGAGGGAAGTGAGAGGAGTTGCAATCTTTCCATAATTCCAAACAAACTTCCTATAATAGCCTGTTAAAACCAGAAAACCACGCAAGCTCTTAAGAAGTTTAGGGCAAGGCCAATCTTGCATAGATTCAATTTTCTTAAGATCCACTCGGACACCATCCTTTCCAAAAATATGACCCATGTATTCAACTTCTAAGGCACCAAAGGCACATTTAGTTTGTTTGAGGAAAATGTGGTGCTTAGAGAGTAGATGGAGAACTTGATTCACATGGGAGAGATGGGATGGACAAGTTTTAATATAGATGAGAATATCATCAAAGAAAACTAAGAAAAAATGACGGAGAAAAGGACGGAAGACATGATTCATAAGACTTTGGAAAGTGGAAGGAGAATCGCACAATCCAAAGGGCATTACCAAGAATTCATAATGACCCTCATGAGTGCGAAATGCAGTCTTGGGAATGTCTTCTTCTTTCATACAGATCTAGTGGTATCCATAATGTAGATCCAATTTGGTGAAGTACTGAGCACCACTCAATTCATCCAAGAGGTCATCAATGGCATAAATGAGGAATTTGTATTTGATTATTAGTTTGTTGAGGGTGTGAAAATCAGGACACGTGTGCCAAGTAGCTTCTTTCTTGAGTACCATGACCACAGGGGAAGAATAGGGGCTAACTGGGATGGATAACACCAGCTTCTAGCAATTCATGAACAATTTTCTCAATTTCATTCTTCTGGGCAAAGGGATGACAATAAGGTCGAACATTGGGAGGAATATTGCTCGAGATGAGAGGGATGGAATGATCAAGGACTCCACAGGAAGGGGGAAGTTCTTTGGGGGTGGTAAAAACAACTTGGTGGCAGGAGAGGATAGATTGGAGGTTGAGATGCACAGAAGGTGTCTCAACAACATGAATGGAGTGGAGTTGGGCTATAATTCCCAAATGACCTTTTTTGAGGAGTTTTTCCATGCGATGGGAACTGATGATCTCAGGGGAGCCTATTGTGATGCCTTGGAAATTACACTGTTGTCCCTCCTGTTGGAATTGCATGGTTATGTCCCTAAAATCCATGAGAATGGGGCATGAGTGTGTAACCATTCGACACCAAGAACAATGTCGCAACCACCCATGTCTATAGAAAACATATGGGATTTCAGGTGATACTGACCAATTTGGAGTCACACATTTTCATATCGTCCCCCACATTTCATCGAACCACCATTGATAATCATGATTTGAAAATTATTGATGACACAGATGTAACAATTGACTTCTTGGGCAATGCAACAATGAATAAATTTATGGGTGCTACCGCTGTCCACAAGGATGATGACTTTCTTATTTTTGATGTAACCAATTAATTTGAGAGTCTGGGGAGCATAGAAGCTAGTGAGGGCATTAAGTGAAATCACCGGGTCAACATATGGTGGGCCAGAGGGTGGGGTGAAGTCATATGGTGGTGGTAGTTCCTCCACAKAAGGAACAACAACATCTTCTTCAAAAATATCCTCAGTCACAGCCATAAAAATCTTTTGTTCCTTACACTCGTGCTCGAGAAAATATTTGTCATCACAATTATAACAAAGAACCTTGAGTTGATGTTCAACCATTTCAACCCTGGTTAATTTTTAGATCTTGAGGAGAGTGGCAAGAGGGGAAAAGTTGGTGGGTTCAGGGCGAAGAGGAAAGGAGGGTTTGTGGGTCTGGGAGAATACAATCTGTTGGGATTCCTTGGCTCGTTGAGTAGCTTCCAACCAAGTCTAGGGGCGTACCATGGCAACATGGGAACAAATTTCATCTTTGAGGCCACTGATAAAACATTTCCTAAAGAAAGCATTTGACATGCCCTCTGTTATGAAAGCCAAGTGCTCAAATGCGGCAATAAAGTCTTCCACTTTCCCAGAATGCTTTAACTTGGTCAAAGGACCTAAATGGTGGGTGTTAGAGTCAAAGAGGTCATAAAGTTCAACCACAAACTGTGTCCAAGCAAGATACCCTTGGCGTGCCTTTTTTTTCCATTTCCATCGTTCTGGATCCAGATGTAGGACACCATAACGAAGCTTGGATAAATCATCAATAATGCCATGCAAAGAGAAATAATGTTCCCTTTGGGTGACCCAGCTTGTAGGATATGATCCATCAGATTTGTTCAACTTAATTTTGGGAGGGCGAAGGTCCCAAGAAAAGTGGGTAGTATGAGGGCCTTGGTAATGGGAAGAGTCATGGTCATCCTGATAAGATGGTTGTCAAGAAGAGGAAGGGTTCTAAGAATGACCCATGAAGTGTTCTTTGAGGTCTTTGATGTGGGAACATTGTTCCTTGAGGATATCAATAGTTGAATTGATTAAGCTAAGGTTGGCACTGATAGTCTGGATGTCTTCCTTGTTCTGTTGGTTGTCAACAATCAAGGCATTGATTTCTTGGGCTCATGTGGTAGTCATTTGGAAAAAGGAGCAAGCAAATGGTATAGGGGAAACAAAAGGGGTCTGGAGGGGTGGGTGGGACCATGGAGAAAAAGGGTGTCAAATGATAGGTACCATTGCGATCAGGGCGAAAAGGGGGATCCAAATAAGGGTGTCAGAGATGGTTCGGGTCCACAAAAAAATTGTGTTAAAAATGATAGGTATCACTGGAATCGGGGGGAAGAGAGGAACCCAGTGGGATAGGTCCCAAATAAGTGTGTCGGTGGGACCACTATACTCTTTTTTTTACTCATGTGGAGTTATACTCCAGCCTGAATAAAACTGCAGTGAAGAAATTCCCAAACGCTTAACAGGAAGAAATGTGTAGTAATTTCTCAACCTGAATGTAGAAGGCACAGTTGCGTCGAAATAGATCTTGTTTGTTCTGTTTTTTGTTTCCGTCCCTAGGGGTAGGATATTCATGGTTTCTATAGACAAGGGTTTACCCTATGCTATAGCTCTATGATATATGTGTGGGGTCCAAAAGTAGTACTAAGCCCATTATCTCAGGTAACCAACTAAGGAGGCTAGACTATGCCCTTAGCCGTACTTCCCAACTACCCAGGTACTAGAGAGTATCTTCCCGAGTGTTGTTCTCGATGGCACTATAGCAGTTGAGTGACTGATCGGCTTATATATGGAGAGCTTCATGAGATCTAGGCTGATCCGTATACAGGTGTTTTCTGATGCGCTACCACTCAAAGGGGTACCAACATGGGTTATAAGGGTGTTGAACATATGTGCACTTAAGTACCACTTGTATTTCCTGCGTGCATGACTCTTTGACCGTGGGTTTATGCGCATAATGACATATCTTTGTAGCTTTAAGATGTTGGAATACGTCTCTACCTTGAAAAAAAAATTAACCCAGATTTTCCTGCCGAGGAAGGTGCTCTGATACCACTTGTAGTATTCAAAATATAAAATAGTATGCAGAACATAAATATTTTAGCTAGAAATGGAAGAGAAACAATGATATAATCAGAACAATACCAGAATAATACTAGAATAACACTAGAAAGAGCACTTTGATTACTGATAGCAATGTTCACTTGCCTCTTCGAGGGGGAAACCTCCAGCAGAGTAGAGCTCTATTACAATAATATGCAAGACAAGATTTCTCATACCCTCTACTTCTATTTATACTAATTCTATCTATCCAAAAGAACAATCTAGAGGAAGATCCTTTTAGAAACGAAAGCTTCTATTAGGTCTTCTTACATTTGACTTATTCTTCCTTATTGCTAGGCCTTGTTAATATTGGCCTTTATTACATGGAATTATATTATTCTACCTACATGAGGGGTTAGGGAGGTTAGGTCCCTAACACCAATCTTATTGAAGTATTTGGCCCCCTTAAGCTGGTCAAGGATATCGTCAATTCAAGGAATTGGATACCGGTTCCTAACTGTGATTTTATTTAGGGTCTAGTAATCAATGCAGAGTCTTCAGCTCTCGTCTTTCTTCCGCACAAGCACGATTGGACTTCCACAATGTGATGAGCTTGGTCAGATGTACCCCTTTTAGAGCATCTCTTGGATCTAGCGCTTGATTTCCCCATTTTTTGACAGAGAGCAATGATAGACTAGCCCATTGGGTAGCGATACGCTGGGACTCGGATTGATTTAATGCTTGACCTAACAGTGTAGAGGTACCTCAGTGGATGAGTAGAAGATGTCTTTATATTCTTCCATGACCTTATCCACTTGCTTCTACTACGTGGAAAGACCTGTCACAAAGGCCATGGATGTGGGTGCAACCTTCCACTCACTTTGAGCGCGAATCACGAAGAAGAAAAACTTCTCGGTTTGAGAGATGACCTTCCTGCATTATTTGGCAGAAATCAAGTAAATGGAAGTAGGTGGGACTACCTCGGGTATCCTGTACAATTTCCTGTCTAAAGTAATAATAACACTACGAGGCCTAGACTCATATACATCATGACGTTTCCATAAATAAGGTTTTCCCAAAAGAACATAACAAAATTCAAGGGGGGAGATATCACACAATACCTCATCTTTGAAGGGCTTGATGCCATAGGGAAGGAGACACTATTGACT
>JASDQU010502979.1:8025-19235 GCA_032191745.1 Picea mariana | reverse complement strand
TCAGATATGCTACAAAAAGATAAACCAAAAAGATCACTTGAAAGATAGATCAGCATTGAACTTGTGTGTGTGAGGATGAGAGGCTTCTTAAAGTGTATTTATACTTGTCCATATGACTTCCTTCCTTAACTTTAGGGTCGACCTATACTTTCTTGTTATAACCATTTTACCCTTTAATTAATGACTTGTAACTTCTTGTTGCAACTATTTAGGGGCTTCTTAACCATTCGTCGGGGCTTCCAACTTCATGACCTCATAACTCCTCAACCGTGAGGACTACGTGCCATACCACCTACTGTTGGTAACACTATGACGAGGAATATCTATTTATGAGTGTGTTACATGCATTTTCATTGTCCTTCATATATCTATTCCTAAAACAACTTAGTGCTTCATAACCACACCTCTGGGTCTTCCTGTAGACTTCTTCAAAGCATCTTCCCGTGAGGGCCATACTTAGAGCTACACCATAAGGGAACTGTTGATGCCCAAAAGTGCAACGTAATACCCCTTCTTGCAAATGGGTTAAAATGCCTATTTATTTATATACATATACTTAATAATATACAAGATAGGTGGGACCCCTTGTAGATCATGGAAAAAATAAGTGCTTCTTTGAATTGCGCTCATGACGACTTTACTAAGCATATTACAATTTGAGATAACACAAGAATTTGAATAAATTTTCACATGTAAACAATGATTATAATGGCTGGCATTTTAAAAGACGAAAGCAAGTGACAAACACTTGGGTCATGACTGCTATAGTTCTGCTTTGGCATATGGTTAAATTCATACTTTTAACTCACACTCACATTGGTTAAATATATTGCATTCATGGTATATTGTGTTCATGGTGTTGGTTATATTTGGTGGACAATAGTTATGTTATGCAATTGGTCGAAGTCAATCCAATCCTTGCAAATAGGATCTTGTTAGAAATTAATATGGAACATGTTGTATCATGGCGTTGGTATAAAACTATGGATAAGAGGGTTTTCATTTCAATTTTGCAAAACATAAGTGACATGTTTGATTTGAATTAAAATTGATTAATGCAAAATGACGAATTTGGATGTATTACACCCTAACTACGATTGATGGAAATTAATGGAAAGGTAGAGAAGCAATGTGCATTTACTGCTCGTCGTTCTTACTCCTACCTCGAGCTCACCACCCTCACCTTGTCTCACATTTGGTTGCTATGGTTAGTTTTCCTCTGTTTCGCTCAGCCGTTGGAGAATAGTGGTGGTATTTGGTTTTTTTTGGCGCTTTCCTCACAGGTATGTGGACTCTCGCCCTTCCATTCATCATTCTATCCTCGTTATGGATAGAATCTATGTGTTGGCTCTTAGAATTCGTATGAAGAGTGCTTGTTTTCTGAAATATATTGTGGTTGGATGTGTATTATGTCTGTGCAAATGAATTTGGTTGGCATTTCGAATGATTGCTAGTTGGTATGCTCCTTCATGTTGAAGTGTTTAGTTGCACCTGTGGTGGATAATGGTTATTATTTCCCCTTACCGTTGATATTTTATGGCAAATTTATTGTGTTTCCACCCATGTCTCGTGTATAATCTTGGAGTTTTTTTTTTGGGTAAACAAAAAAAGGGACAATCAGTTTCTGGGTTCTATTTGTGGTTGTTCTACCTCTTGCTCCATTCATGAGAGGTTGTTTCCCTGTTTAGTTGTCATTTCACAGTTTGAATGAAGGCAACGTAGGGTTTTACCTCGCGACCACCTTGGAAGCTACTGTGTTAAACCTTGTTGTAACCCTGTTGGAGGATTTGGTTTGATGTTACAAAACCTCGCTTGTCGAGTTGTCTCACCCACCTGGTTGTTCAGACACTGCTCTCCCTTGTCCTGGTCGTTGTAAACTTGAATTTGAGTTTTGAATTGATTATATGTAGACCCGATAGTCGAGAGATTGATTCTTGCATATCTCCTTGGTCCATTGGTTGATTACCTACATGAGTTCTGGCGTTTTGAAGACTGTATAGTAAAATAAAATGAAAGGAATGTCAAGGTTTCGAACCCTACCTGTCACATAGAAAATACTGGAAATAGATACCAGCCCCGTATGATGAGTATTTTTGGCCTTGTTATACACTTGATATGGTCTATTTTAAATGGAAAATTATGTTGATATTCCTCATACGAAAAGAACCTTGCAAATAAAACAAGTAGATTGTACAGTGGGAATAAAATCGTTCTAGCTGTTTTGGCTCGGTGATGTTTAGAGGCATTTGATTTTTTTAAATAAAATAAAAAGTGACCAGATAATAGAACAAAGGGTCTCGAACCCAATCCATTGTGCATCAATTGAAATTGGTTGATTGAAATGTTAAGTTAGATGGCATGTTCTTCTTCTCAACCTCTTCAAGTATGTTCTAAGCACTATGTATATGATTGTTGATAGTTGGATTTATGGACAGTCTATGTATAAATTGTGTTTCTATTCGAAGGAGAAAGATAGGAATTGACAAACTGAGTTTCACAGTCCTGGAGTTTTGTTTTGGGTTTGATACTAGAAGTTATTTTGCTTTAATTTATGATATTGCCTTCAGTTTAAAATGTTCTTTTTGGCAATTAAAGGTATGTCATTTCTAAAGATTATATTTTATTCAATATAATGGAACAATATCCATCTCATTTCCCAATACATTACACCATTTTTCGCTCCTTACAAACCCACCATCTTCCCAGGTTCATTTTAATTCCTTGTTATGTTATTGTAAATAACATTTCAAAAGAAATAATAGAAAGAAGTGACTGGTGTTTAATTTGGAACTAGAAGTATTGTTTTGATATGGAAGTTGCATCTATGTTGCTTGAATAGTATCCATTGGTGGTCCCCGCCCATGCTACCACTTTTCATTTATTACCAACCCTTCATCTTCCCAAAACCCTATCATTCCTTGTTCAATAGTAATTAATTATTGATTTGAGTAATATGATGAATGGATTGATTGCATGTGCATCTGTTGAGGATGATAGAGCCAATCTTTGATTTTATTTAGATAGGGTTGATGCATGGAATGCCAAGAGTTTTCATAACTAATTGGAACATTGCTTCATGATGAGATTTTTTTAGCAAAGGCAGTAATGGCAGAGGTAACAGAGGCAAGGGAAATCGACAGAGGGGTCATCCAAGACCTCAATTCTCCATACATTTTGATGTTGACCCCCAGGAATTGAACCATATTTTCCAAGCTGATTTATTCAACCTAGTAGTCCAAGGGATCCTCCATCCCTGACCAAAAATACCTCCCTTCCAAGGACATCAAAATATCTTTGGTGTCCGAGTCCCTCCTCATGTGTCAATGCAACCAGAACTGCCCGCCAACAATGGTTGGTAAGAGATTGTCCACCAGCCTATTGTTCACCACCACAGTTGGCCCACTACATCATTTCCTTTATCACCACCACCACCACTTCTTAATCCAAATTCCCAAGTCGCCCATGTTGTCTCGCCCGTGCAATCATCACATGCCAGTAAAAGATTAAAAACAGATGTCCCTAAGCCTATGCAGGACAAGGGAAAATAAATAGCCACTCACTCCAGCTCATCCAAGGAATCTGTCGAATCAGTGTCCTCTCGCCTTCATCTTAAGGATTATTATTCTCATTTATTAGTGTAGTTCAGCCTCAAGGCTCTAACCAGTCAAAGGCTGCCACTGAAAAATCAAAAGGGGATAACAGTGAGAAGAGGCCTAATGCCTCTCATAACAAATATGGATTTTGATGATGATAAATGTTGTTTTATATGTTGAAGACAATATTTTTACTTTGATAAAGTTTTGGACAACAAGCATATGTTTAGACATTCTTTTTGGGACAACATGGATATAATACTTTTTGGATATGATCATATTATATTGGGTTGATATTTAAAATATTTGGTCATAATTTTGAAAATGGGAGTCACAAGGAGGATATATTTGAAATCTAATGATTAATTTTTATATTTCATGTCTTGATGATTATAAAAGGAAATAATTGGGAGTCATAAGGGGTTCCACCTATTTAGTTATTATTTAAGACCCTTATTTAACTTAACTAAAGAAAGGTAGTTGAACTACCCTAACTTATGGAGGAGAAGTAAAAATGCAATGAGAAGAAGAGACAAACGGAGGAGAGATTAGAAGGAGAACTACAACCATAAGGTTTGCTCTATACTAGTGAGATACTTTTAACTTTCATTCATTCTAAGTTTACTAGAAAGCTTAATCCTCTTGATGACAATTGGGTCATATTGAAGGCAACATGATTCAAAAACCGAATCACATATTTCAACAGCTTGTTGTAGAGGTGTATGATTTATCTTTGGCAGACTATGTATTTTTGTTTGCACATGAATTGACTTTCATGACTGATAAAGAATATCTTGCAAAGTCAAGTGACAACATTTTGTGGCAAGCTGATCCATATCTTTAGCTTATGTTTTCTTCTTGATTGTCAGAGTATTTTTGTATGGTGCCCATCAAAGGCTTCTAAATTTGATTTTGGTCCCTACCCTCGCAGGGGTTTGTAGAGAGAACTCAGTTTTGTATCTCATAATGAAATAAATGAAAAATTAGATTACTGTTTCAGTCTCACATATGTGTTTTAATGATCTAGTTCATTCTTGTGCATTGATATACATGTATACATTTGTATAATTTATGTACACATTCATGTAACTTTGTTTAAGTTTACTTCTTTTGCATTGTTATGCATAACACATAAAATTCAACCTTGATCCTTTGTACTTAATACTTATGGATTAAGTGATTGTCTTTGAGGCTATAAACCCCGGGTGACATTTCCAACTATCTTGTCTTATCCAGGCAAGATCTGAAAATGTTTGAGTAAGATTTTCTATACATTTTCCTCAACATTTATTTGGCGACCATACTGGGGAGATCTTCCACATCTCTCTGATTAATTGTATTCATGATTATCTTTAAATTTTTCTGTTTTATCTAAATACTCCTTGACTAATTTTTTCCATGACAATACCTGTTACAAGACGACCCAATATTGGAAATGGTTTTGATGACCAAACTAGCATTGTTTTGACCTTATTCAACGTTATTTTAGAAACCGCTAGTACTTGTGTTGAGCTTGAACGCTCTTGGGAAGTAATCGAAAGAGATATAAGTATTCATGAACGTTGGGAAGTGAGGCAAAGGCAGCCTAGAAATCAGTAGTGACCTCTCTTTCCCTAAATCCTAAGTTTTCTTTTTAATGTCCTCAAATCCTCACATCTCTCTCTCTCGAAGAGGATTTCCCTCTTAAACTACTCCTATTTTTTAAATAGGAAGGAGGAAAATCGTTCTGTCAACCCAAGAAAGTTCTCTAAGGAGAAATTTTTTTGATTCTGCTAGTTCACCTTCATCACCTATACCTAGTATCTTTAACATGACATCTTTAGCTAGTGGTAGTGGAACCGGAGGTGCCTCCTCCTCACAACCTTCTGCCTCATCAGTAATTGGTAGTAGATACAGTCATCAGGTCCCTGTCCAATCCACTACCAATCCTACTAAAGTGATAAATAAATATGGGCTTTTCCAGTTCGAGGAAGATGCTACGACCGCCACATGGCATGTGTCCTCTCCCCTAAATTTGGCACCGACTACTCACCCATTGTCGAAGTTTAAGGAAAATTTACCTAAATTTCTAGGAAATAAGACCGTGACTACAAATGAACACTTAGTAGCATTTTGCAATGCTTGTCATAACATCGGGGCCAACGATAACGACAGTTGCATGCACTTATTTGTCAATTCCCTTGAAGGGAAAGCTGCGACATATTTTTTTGACCTCCCTCCCAAAATTCTTTCCACATGGGAAGAATTGGTTTATTGGTTCAATTCGACTTAAGGACAGTCCAAAAGTCTGGCAGAGAAGTTAAGGGAATACAACAATATCTCTTATAAATATGGTGAAACCATTAAGTCTTTTAACCTTTCCTTCATCAAGTTATACAATCAAATTCCTGAACTAATCCCTCTACAAAATCAAGTTGCTTTCATGCATTATTATAATGCGCTACCTTCCCCTTATCATCAGAGAATCGAAGAAAAGGCTATTGACAATCTCGGTTCTGCTCTTCATACTTGTCTAGAATATGAGGATCAACTTGTAAGAACGGATCTCCCTAAAGGGGACTCAGTTAAGCAAACAAATACGTCTCCCCTCCTACAACTCATGCAAGATATGAACAATAGGATGATAGCCTATGAATGAAAGGGAAGTGTTTTTTCGCCCGCCCTTGTTGCATATTCTTCTTCCTCAGTGCCTTTTAGGAATACTAATGAAAATACTTTTCAACCAAAGGCCATTATGTCTCGCAGTTGGTGTAACTTCTGTGAAGAAAAACATGAAGAAAGTATTTGCGAAGTTAATAAAAATGCCAAAGATAAGATCTTTGGCAAAAGGCCCGATACCACGACCACGGTTTTAGATTGGGTTGAACTAGAGCATGTGATGATAATCAATACCAAGAACAAATCTTACGCGACCAAGGGTAAATATAATCCTCCTCGTACTTCTTCCACACCAAGCACGTCTTCTCAGAGCACTAATACACAAACTGTCATAGTTCCGGAAAATCAAGGAATACCTTCCCCTCTTCCCTCTTCTAAATACAACATCCTTAACCAATTGGATAATATTAATGTTGATGCTACTCTTCTGGACATGGTTGCCATCCCTGAACAACAAAAGCATCTCAATAATTTCATGGAAGGTAAAGTTTCTACTATAGCCAATCGTTTTGAAGAGTCAAAACAAGAGGACTCAACTGTAAATAAAATAGGTGTAAATAATTTTAAGAAACCTGTAATAAAATCACCCTTTTTATATTTCTGTAAAAATTATGGATAAAATAGCTCATTGTTGCTTAATTGATGGCGGGTCTGGTCCATGTGTAATGCCAAAAATTATAATGGAATAGCTTGGCTTATCATGCACTAATGAAAATTCTAAAAGCATGCTCTCTTATAACAGTTTGCAACAGTCAACTATAGGTGAAATCAAAGATGTAACCTTAGTTCTATGCGTGCATCCTAAAATAAGAACAACCCTCATTATCCAGGTAATTGATATGCCAATAAGCAATTATTCAATTATTTTAGGAAGAGACTAGCAAGCCTTAACAGGTGGATACCTTTCGCTTGACGAAACACATTTGTGTGTCCCTAGGAACAGAAAGAAAATTATAGTCCTAAGGGAAGGAAGGATTTCACCATATATAGAGAGTGTTCCCCAACCTAACGTAAATTATCTTGAGGAAGATTTGGGAGTATACTCTATCTTTGTTGATGAGGGTGACACTATCCTTGAACCAATTGATTTTGATGATGGCATGTGGCACATGCATTTCGATGGCTCGTGCTCAAACGAAGGTAATGGAACCGACATTATTATATATTCTCCTATAGGTAAAATCCACAATTTTTCTTATAGGATAAAATTTGCTTGCACAAACAACATCACTGAGTTTGAGGCCTTATTGTTAGGCATTGAAAATGCATATAACCTTGGTTGTGGTCACCTTACAGCCTTTGGTGATTTTGAACTTGTTGTGAACCTTGTACATAAGGTTTATTCACCTAGCAATAAGTTGCTTAACCATTATACCCAAGCTGTTTGGATGCTTATTTCAAACCTGTTGTCATTTAACATCACTCATGTTAAGAGGGAACTCAATTCAATGGATGATAAGTTAGCGGTGTTTGCAACATCCCCTACCCGAATTTTTTTTCCTCAAAGACTTGATTGTATGTTCCATTCTCTATATCGTCCTCACATCCATGATAACGTGGAATCATGGCAAGTTTTCCCGAATTATGAATAAATTTGCGCTTTCATACAAAATGAACCATTTAAGCCCAAGAAAATCATATCCATTGAAGATGATACATTTCCTAAAGGCTTGACTCCTCTCGAAAGTTCATTTTCGTCGAGTGATGTAAGTAACAAAGAGATACATAAGGAAGAGGAGTCTAAAAGGAAAGTGGGTGATACCATTTCCTTGAACCTTGTGACACCCGAATCTCCGAAGTTTGTTAAACTAGGTTCCAATGTTTCGACGAAGAAAAAGCGAAATTCATAGAACTACTCCGTGAATTTCAGGATGTTTTTGCATGGTCATACGAGGATCTTCGTGGTTTTGATCCTGCTCTCATACAACATGCACTCAGGAAAGAGTTGGAAAATTATTGAAAGCTGGTATAATCTTTCCAGTTAAGTATTTCGAGTGGGTTTCAAATCTGATCCTTGTTAGGAAGACTACTGGCCAGATCAGATTGTGCATCGATTTCCATGTATTGAATAGAGTGAGTGTCAAAGATAATTTTCCTCTCCCTAGTATGGAAATGATTTTACATCAGGTTGCAGGGTCACAGATGACGTCCTTACTTGATGGCTTTTTTGGCTATAATCAAATCAAGGTAAAGAGGACTGATAGATATAAAACCACATTTACTACATGTTGGGGCACATTTGCTTATGAATGTATGCCTTTTGACTTGTATAGTCTAGGTGCCACCTTTCAAAGAGCTATGAAGATAAATTTTGATGATACGATCGGTAAAATTATCCAAGTTTATCTCGATGATTTGACTGTCTATTCAAAGAACCGGTTAGATCGTTTTGGTCATCTTAGAAAAGTTCTCATGCATTGCAAAAAATTTGGCATTTCTTTAAATCCTTCCAAGTCTATTTTCGGTGTCACTAAAGGCAAGCTCCTCAGTCATATTGTTTTGGATTCAGGAATAAGCATTGACCCCGAGAGAATTACTACAATTCTAAAACTTCCTACCCCCGCCTCCAAGAAAAAAGTCCAAGCTTTCATGGGCATTACCAATTTCGTCTGTAGGTTTATTCCTGATTTTGTTGTCATGGTTAAACCAATTCATAATCTTTTGAAGCAAGATCATTCTTTTTCTTGGACAAGTGACGTCGGAAATGCTTTCCTTAGGATTAGGAAAGCAATCCGTTCTACACCGGTTTTGGAAAAACCGGATTTCGAGAAAGATTCTACATATATACCAATTTCGCCAAGGAAGGAATTTATGCTATCCTCTTACAGAATGATGACCCAAACGACAAAAAATTGTAGCATACATGAGCCAGAGTTTATCAGATGATGAAATCAAATACTCTTATATTGAAAAACATGTTTTTTTCTCTTGTTAAGGCTATAGAAATTTCGCCACTTTATTTTAGGCAAACATACGTAGGTAAGAGTCCCTTTGCCCGTTGTCAAGTTTCTTCTCTCACAAACTTATCTTTCAAGAAAACTATCACATTGGCTTGCCAAAATCTAGGAGCATGCTTTAACCATCATGACTTCAAAAATGATTAAGGGACAAGACTTAGCACTTCACTTAGCTCAGCACCCTGAACCAAGTGAAGAACTTGATGATTAGGATAATCCTCTTTCAAGTCTATTCTATATTGAAAATCAAAATCTTTCTATAGCTAAACATCCTTGGTACATAAATCTGGTGTATTACTTGCAGCATAAAAAATTCCCAGATAACTTGGATCCTCACCAGAGAAGGAGACTCCACCTCAAATCTTCAAGGTATATCATTTTAGGAGACTTTTTTTAAAAGGTATGTTGATGGTTTAATACTTCGATGTGTGAATGATGAAGGAGCACATAAATTGTTACAGGAAATTCATGGATCATTAGTTTCTGTCATTCACATTGGTGGCCATTTTTATGCTAAAGATACTGCCTTTAAAATCATAAGAAATGGTTACTATTGGCCTTTGATATTTCGAGATCCTTATAAATTTGCAAGATCTTGTGATAAATGCCAAAAAATTACTGGGAAAGAACGTCTTTCTGACATACCTTTACAACTTATCCTCCCATATTTGCCTTTTTCTAAATGGGGCCTAGACTTTATTGGTCCTATCAATCCTATGTCTTTCGCAGGGCATATTTTTATTTTGATAGCCACATACTACTTTACTAAGTGGACTGAGGTTGTTCCTCTTAAGAACGCATCAAATGAGAAGGTAATTTCTTTCCTAGAAACTAATATCTTTTCCAAATTTGCCATTCCACTAGAGATCATTACGAACAATGGCCCAGTCTTCATTTCTGCTAAGTTGACTCAATTTCTGGTTAAATTAGGGGACAAACATTTCAATTCATTTGCTTATTACCCTAAAGGAAATGGGCAAGCCGAGTCCACTAACAAGAATCTGGTTAGGATTGTAGAAGATAAACCTCGCCAGTGGCACACACTTCTCACTTACGCTCTCTAGGAAGATCAAACAACTACCAAGGCAAGCACAAGTTGCACTCCCTTTCAGTTCACATATGGCCAAGAGGCTATTATGCCTACTGAGCTAGAGCTTTCCTCCTTATGGCTGATGTTACAGATTAAAGAATTAAATTCTTCCAATGTTCCCCAAAGGATAAATGCATTGTTATCCCTTAGAGAACATAAAGAGAAGGAAACAAACTGTAAAAAAGTATTTTAATAGACAAGCAAAAGCTGTTGAATTCAAGATTGACGAGAAATTCCTACTATGGGACTTAGCTCATGCTGAGAGAGGAAGACACTTAAAGTTCCATAAATTATGGCTAGGTCCTTTTAAAATCGCTTTTATCCTAGGTGCAAACTCATACCTTTTAAAGGATTTGGAAGAGCGATTGTTCTCTTACAACACTGATTGTTCCCACTTGAAACATTACGTAGAACCAACCTGATTATCAACGCTTGTTTTAAATGAATTTTGTATATAGTCTTTTGTTTTACTGTTTTATTTTTTACTTTGGTTTGTTGAGTTTAATTTATGTTGTTTTGTTTCTTTAAAATTTATCAGAAATAAAGTTTGGATCAGTTTTTCCATAACAATGTCATTCTGTAAGTATTGTTGATCAATAATAAATAAGGTATACATAGTTGTCACGATGTCCTCCTTTCATACATTGCTGAAATTGCTTTTTTCTTTCAACTCTGTTGTAGGATAGCTGATTTTTCCTTCTTCCCTATTTCTGCTTTCCCTTTCTTTCTTCCCTCCCGAGATTCAAAGAGCATACCAAAAAGTTTCTCCTTAAAAGCTTTAAGAAGTATTATATGTTACATATTGTTCGAATGTTATGCATACCGGACCAAAACCCTTCATACATACCACTTTCCATAAGTTATTCCCAAAATCTCATCTCATTCTTTCCCTTAAACCATCTATTTCCCCCT